>JAABNY020003907.1:0-30861 GCA_015164015.2 Brevimyrus niger
GTGTGTGTGTGTGTGTGTGTGTGTGTGTGTGTGTGTGTGTGTGTGTGTGTGTGTGTGTGTGTGTGTGTGTGTCCTGTATCCTGTACTATTTGAGGCCAGTGAACTTACACATACATGTAGCAAAGTTAACAACCACCTGTCACATTATCAATATTTATAAAATGCACATGGGGTTAACATTTGATGTGACACGGTCCACACTTCTGAATTTTAACCAGCAATTGACACCATTGGGACACATGGCACTGCATGTTAACTCCTCAAAGTTATGTGTGACCATAACATACAAATCAAATCATTTATTTCTAACCATTTTGTTAATATATTTCTTCTATATGTTTGGAAATCATTTTGTATATGTTTGGACATCACTTTTTTGTTTATTCATTGCCACCATTACCTTACCTGCTTATTATAACTGAAACTTAAGAGAGATACACTATAAAACAAAACAGTTAATTTTCACACTGTAATTCTTATACTTTCAGTGGAGAATTTAATTATGGAGCCAAGTTCAAAAATGTACTGACCTAATTAGGCGATTTATCGCTTATTATGCTTTTGAATAAAAATGTCAGAATTAATTATTTGGATTCAGAGACCAGGGAATTGCAAAAAAAGGATTATATAAAGTAATGATATTACTGGATTGAAAAATTCTATAAATCTTTTTCTATGATATTTCACAATTTCATAGACCTTTCACAAGTAGGAATGACACTTTCAGAGAATTCCTGAGTGGATGCCACACCTTTGGCTGTGATTTTGATAACTGACTCAGATCTTGAATGTAAGAATCTTGCATGTTCCCATCTTTCTAAGGGTTTAATTTCTGGTTCTTTGGATTTTTTGGTTTTGTTGTGTATTTTGGTTAGATTGGTGTTTAATATGTATGTGTGAATTTAGCAAGTAATTAACCAATACATCTTTCAGGTATCTTACTAAAATTAGATTCATGTTTAATAAGAATAATATTATTTTTAAAAATGTTTATATGACACATGAAAACATGACAGTTGAAGACTCCACATATTATCAAGTAATACTGTATAAATGACACAAAATTTCTAGAAAATGTCAGCAAAAGTAGGATTTCTTTCATGGGAAATAATATATTGTACATTCAAAACCATTGTCTAAACTGTAAAATCTGAGAATAAAACATTTTCAAACAAGGAGATAAAGAGGTTGGTGAATTAGAAAGGCAGGCTGAGCGATCGGATAGGACGAAACGAGGGAGGAGATTCTGGACTCAAGCAAAAGTGCAGTGGTGATGTTAGGGAGTGAACGAGGACAGCCCTTAATCAGCAGGTCATTTAAACACCTCACAAGAAAATTGGTCAAAAGTCATTTTGAAAAGTCAAACAGGAGCAGAAACATAAGGATTGTCTGGATTGCTTAACTGGGAAGTTATATTTATTTTAAGCAATTTGTATTTTGTGTTTTTGATTCCCTTTGCCATTGGTAAAATAATAATAATTATTATTGTTAATAATAATAATAATAAAAAGCCCACAAAGGAACAGCCTGAGGGGTAAGTTTCAGAATGAAATATAAGACGAAATAAAAAAGAACCTTAATATTGGTTACATTTTATGAATAATATGTATTGAACATTGTGCATTTGTTCAAATCTGTGATATAAATATTTTTACATTTTCTTATTATTACTATTCTTATCACTGTGCTTTCCTTGACGTGTGTTAAAACCTTTTCTATTAAACAAACAAAATAATAGCTGCAATCAGCATAACGATGGTGAGGGATTTTTTGTGGCCAATTTTAATTTGTCAATAGCCTATTTTTATAGAAACACAGTTATAATAAAATGGCAAAATGAAGATTGGTGCATTTAGCATGCAAAACTAAATATGCCAAGCATAGAAAAATACAGTGTTTCAAAACTGTGAATTGAGATTAACAGCATTAATTGTATATTTATTTTGTTGTATCCTTATGGAATTAAATAACAGGAACACAGAATAGAGAATCATTTTCGATGAGCATTTGCATTTCTGTGTTTTTGGGAGCATGGATGGAGGTGCGATGTCTGTAAATAAGTAATTTTTCGAAATATTTCTGTAAATCAAAAACTCATGCATTATTTTATTTAAATGCATGTTTATTTAAAAATGTAAACACAATATATAATGTGTATTTTATTTTGTCAGTATGAAGATGCACTGACGCGAACATTAATTTTGCTGCACCCCACGCGATAGTTCATTCAAATGCCAAAAAAGGCTGATCCAATTCAATAAAATGCAGGATTTGCATTTCTGTGTGTGTTGCTGCAACTAAAGCATCAAGCCCCTGTGTAAAAACACACCTTGGAGAAACACCGTTGAGGGCCTCAAGACTCCGTATTGAAATGACTTTTTCTGATTCTAATTCTAACCTGCCACAACTAAATATGCGAGAGGTGGCCTGGTTTGTGTCCTTTTAATAGGACACAAGTTACTATGGTGACTGTTTTTCTGCTCACAGCCTCAGACTCAGATGACTATGATTATTAAACACTGTACATGATTCCCACCTAAACTGTCACTGCTGTATTTAGGAAATGCAACAGATATAGTGAATTGCATGCCCTCAAATAAGAGACACTGCATCACAAGAATACCCCATAAACTGGAATGATCCTTACAGATGCTTATAGTCCTTACAGTGATTGTGCCATGCTTACCTCTCTCACCTTCATTTTGTTTTTGAATTAATGGCTCAGATTATGTTGCATTTTACTATTTCTAAAACAATATTTGCCATCAAAAACGAATGATAAAAATAGTTTAGTACAGTTTTTCTCAACCCGGTCCTCAGCACCGGTAGTTGGGAGAAAGCAAAAATGTGGACCGCCTGACAGGGAGCCGGAAGGGAGCAAAAATGCGGACCGCCTGACAGAGAGCCGGAAGGGAGCAAAAATGCGGACCGCCTGACAGAGAGCCGGAAGGGAGCAAAAATGCGGACCGCCTGACAGAGAGCCGGGAGGGAGCAAAAATGCGGACTGCCTGGGGGTCGCCAAGAACTGGGTTGAGAAACACTGGTTTAGTAGAAACAAATAAAAAATCTTTCGGATCTAAACCTATTCATTCTCTCTCTCTCTCTCTCTCTCTCTCTCTTTCTCCCCAAGCATTCAACTCAATTCCACTGTAATGGAGAGCAAAAACTGCTCATTACCAGAAATGCACACCTTACAGACTGGGGCACCGAAATGTACCTACAACCTGAGATGTAACAGCAGCTCCCATCTGTTGGCAAACTTCACTGCAGCGAATGAGGACTTTTGCCTCACTCAGGAAGAGTACCTGGAAAAGTACCTCGGCCCGCGTCGCTCCTCCGTCTTTATGCCCATGTGCGTCGTTTACCTGCTTATATTTCTCGTGGGGGCAGTGGGCAATGTCTTAACTTGCACGGTGATAGCCCGCAACAAGGTCATGCGGACGCCTACTAATTACTACCTGTTCAGCCTTGCCGTGTCGGACCTGCTGGTGCTGATGCTGGGAATGCCTCTTGAGTTGTATGAGATGTGGAGTAACTACCCCTTTGTGTTTGGCAAGGGGGGCTGCTACTTCAAGACCTTCCTCTTCGAGACGGTGTGCTTCGCCTCCATTCTCATCGTGACGTCCCTCAGTGTGGAACGCTACATCGCCGTGATCTACCCTCTCAAAGCCAAGTTCGTGGTGACCAGAACCCATGCCAAGAGGGTTATCCTGGCCGCGTGGATCGTCTCAGTGCTGTGCGCTATACCCAACACCAGCCTGCACGGCATAGTCTCCCTGCCGTCCGCCAGCGGCCGGGAAATCCCGGAGTCGGCTATCTGCACGCTGGTGAAGCCGCGCTGGCTGTACAACGTCATCATCCAGATCACCACGCTGCTCTTCTTCCTGCTGCCGATGTTCACCATCAGCTGCCTCTACCTGCTCATCGGGCTGCGGCTGAAGCGGGAGAAGATTCAGCAGGTGCTGAACGGCCGGTCCGCCCAAAACCAAGATGCCTGCTACAGCTCTCACAGCCGGCAGCAGAGAGTGCGCCATCGGCAGGTCACTAAAATGCTTTGTGAGTGTCTAGCTGTCCCTTCTCGTTGCAGCTTGCCAACACTATATAGTAACATATCCCGTTACTTTCATCTTATTGGTGCAGTGGTTAGCATTGTTGCCTCACACATCTGGGGCCAGTGTTTGAGTCCCCCCCACGACTCTGTGGGTGTGAAGTTTGCATGTTCTCCTCGCGTCGTCGTGGGATTTCATTACCTTACTTTACACACACTTCAAATTCTGCCTGCAATGCCTACAAACATAACCAGATAGCTATTCAAACCGAAGTGTAGACACCAGTCCCCAGGATCAACTGCATTTCATTCACAGGCCCTTGCAGTTGTTCCTCTTTCTGATTTCTAATAAATCCTGTGTACAGACTAAGGGCGAATGTGACGGTTTCAAACCAGCTGCTTTCTTTGTGCGTGTTTGTTGCAGTTGTGTTAGTCATAGTGTTCGGGATCTGCTGGGCCCCTTTCCACACCGACCGCCTCATGTGGAGTTTCATCAGCCACTGGACCAGCGACCGCCTGGCGACGTTCCAGTACGTCCACATCATCTCCGGCGTCTTTTTCTACCTCAGTTCTGCCGCCAACCCCATTCTGTACAACCTCATGTCCACCCGCTTCCGGGACATGTTCAGGGAGGTGATGTGCCGACACACTCGGCTCCCAGTGGCCAGAAAGCACTCCTTAAGTGTGACCAGGGTGACCCTACGCAGCACCTTGTGTGAACTCCCATCCGCCATCGGCGTCCCCGTCACAGAGGCAGAGGACTACAACGTCTTCCTGGACGGAATCCTGAATAACGAGGCCACTACTTTAACATAGAGCTACCATGCAGTCCTCACAGACCACAAAACGACCGCGATGACTACCTGATGCTCAACGTTTAATGGTTCATGCTAAACTTGCTACTGCATACCTGTTACAGTCTCTGAAAGTGATGACTTTGTTACCTGGATTTTTCTTCTCAGCTGGTTCCGTTGCAATAAATTAGACCCGAGTTCCAAAACAAACAAGTACCCACTTTAAAAATCAATTACAGCAGAAAGGTTTAAGCCTGGGAATCGAAAGAAATTGTCATTGAAGATTTCATTTACAGGAAGAGCTATATCAGAATACTGATACTGAGGTCATTAAGAGTAGAAAGACTTATGGCTAGGGTGACCAGATAATCCTTGTCAGTGAGGACACTCTGAGCTAGGACAGGAATTGCAAATTACCGTTTCAATTAAAAAAAACCTGGATTTCACTTGAGCACTGAGTTCTTGCTGTGTGCTGATTGGTCAGTCTCTTATAATCATGCATGTGTCACTAATGCTAATGTGAAACAGCTGGATGAGTCAAGGAAACAAACCAGTCAAAGCACAAGAAGAGCTGAACTATTTAGCCGAGCACAGGAGCCTTTTAATTTCAAAGTAGTTTGTAAAACCTGAAGTAGCTCAAGGTGTCCTCCCTGACATGGAATATCTGGTCACCCTATGGCTTAAATTCTACTTCTGGAGAATGCATGAGGAATTTTGATTGTTGTTTTAAATTAGTGGCCTACAAACTATGACCATATTCTGTTGCTCTGAAACCCCATTCACTCCCTGTTAAAAATCCAAACAATCATTCAGCCTGTCACATCCAGCTCCGTCGGATCCTAGTGTGTGCCACGCCCACCTCATTACCCCGTGTTTCTACCTGATTGCTCTCACCTGTCTCTTGTTAATACCAGCTAGTCTTGTGTATTTAGTCCTCATCTGAGTCTGTCTTCCCCAGACTTGTCATTGATGTTTGCTGTCGTTCCACCCCGTGTTGCTGCCTGTTTCCCGATTAAATCCTGGTTTTACCCGACTTCCTGGCTCCTCTCCCCTGCTTGCCCGTTCGCCCACCAACGATCATGACACAGCCATCCTATCTTTAGGAATATAGCCAATCTGTCCCCAAGAGAACATTTTTGGCACTAGAATACAGCTGTGAGTGGTTTAACTAACATGGAATAAAAACTATTCAGGGAGGATGATTTATTGATCTCACCTTAATTACAGACAAACAACCAATCTCAAGTGGGCTGATTCTACTCTTGATATTAAAGGTGAAGATTTCATTAATTCTTCCACGTTTCAGTAATGCTGTCTGTTAATGGCATTAATGTCTCTCTTCTGGATATTTTATGTTGGTTAACATAATGTACTTTTTTATACTGCAGACATACTGTACTTCATTAAAGGTTTACGTTGGACAGTTATTTTGTTTCTGTTTGTGTTTTTGCTTTGCTATTTGCTCATTTGAGTTGGGAAAATGGTGACATACATAAGCCAGATGTGCCCAGATCTTTTTCCATGTTTTGATTCCTACATATGTGCCATTTGTGATTTTTTTTTAACTCTTGGGAGTCTATGCTACTTGTATGTCAATGAGAATATTTCACGTTAAATAAAGTTATTACTGTCTACATTTTTGGTGAGTTTGTTGAATGCGAACGTCAGAAGGCATGCATTGAGGTAAAATGTGTGTTTTTTTGTATTATGCATGAACTATTAGGGCTGGGTGGTATATCAAATTTGTATGGCACAATATTGATTGTTTCCACCAACCAGTTGAGTATAAAGACTCACAATCACAGAGTACTCAACTGGTTGGTTGAATCAAAATCTTGGTTTGGATTTGTACTCTCTGAACCTGAAATCTCCACCTCTGACTGAGACAATACTGTTTATACTGACACTTTTACTGAGCTTTAAAATTAGGGCAGTCAAAGTTATTGTTGGTTATTTGAAAGTCATGAAGCATCATTATTTATTTGAGTTAATATATATTTTATGTATTTTGATACAAAAGTAGGGGAAGAGTATGAGACATATAGCGTAACCATAACCCAGAGCACAGCTCCACTACTAAAGACCATCCTAACCCTACCTCCAGCTCTAAATACAACTCTAATTGTAAGTACAGCTCCAGTTGCGATTAAGCAGTTTTGGTGATGGATGGACATTTATTATCGGGTTGCAGGCCGTCTAGATCCATCTAACTTTTACACAACATAACACCTCAGAAAGTATTTTGCACTCCACGTACCACCATTGTAACATTTTGTTTGCCCATCAAGAACAACATACTAGGCAATTCCTTCTGTTATTTTCACTACACAAGGGTTACTGTTTGTTACATGGTAGGTTGTTACAGAGGACCACTTTTGGAAATATAGTTAGATGTTTATTGGATGACTTGTGCTGTATGACCTTGTGCCTCCTCCTGATATTCCAGCAGTGTCTTATCCCACTCAGATATTCACAGGGCCCACACCCAACCCGGGGACCGACCCCAGGACCTTCTGGTTGTGAGGGTGTTCTCTCGCACAAAATATCATTGTGTTGTAACTGTAAATGATGGGATTGTTTGATAGTCACTAGTTTGTCTTTTTAAACTTCTAGCTATTCAGCAGGATTGTGTGTAAATGTTGGAGAATATAAAACAAATTGCATATAATTCAATAAATGGTGAATGTGACATGTTCCGCTGTCCTTCTATGTGATCATGTAGATCAGGTACCTGCAATTCAGTCCAGTGTTTCTGAGGAACAACCTGGCAAAGTAAACACGGCGTGTACCATAATATTTCAGATCTATGATTATTTTTTTATTTATATTTATTTTTATGTATATAATATGGTTGTATGCGTTTGTGTGCGTGTCTCTGTGTGTATGATGTACATATTGATATATCATATGTCAGACTATGATGATTTACTAGGTGATGTTTCCGATAAATTGAACAAGAATAATTTTTAAAGCGATGGAAAATGGCACCTATTCAAAAGTAAATGCCAGTTTTTTTAGTGTCATCATTCTGAAAAAAGAGTGAGATGGATTTAAGGGGGATGTGAAAGTCATCTAAAGAGTTCATGCATCACAGGTTTGTCCGTAGTTACCATATGACTTGATAATTCTTTAAACATTCACTGAAATTAAAGATCAGTCAGAGTAATACACAACCCTCTCATTTTACAGTTTCTGAGCTAAGAAATAAACATTATACAGTATATACAATAGAAAAGCAGATCACTGCACTGATGTCTTTATACATTACTTTAATTCTTTTAAAAGAAGTTTTATCAGGCCGAAAAAAACATTTATCACTCAAATGTCCCTGGTATATGCTTGGAAAGTGTATCAGAGTATACATATGACACGACACGCTGCTTTAACGAAAACGAGAAAGGAAAATATTTTAATGTTTATTAAGAATCAAAAGTTAGAAACCCACAGTGTCAATGTATGATTCACAATTTTTATGGAAAAAGATGAAAGGGCGACTTTGCAGAGCAGGATACAGTTTGCAAATGACTACGCTCTATGTACTTTTTTAATGTTACCAATAGCTTTGCATGATAAAATCTATGGTTTCTAGTTGTCATTAAGCCTTTGTTTTATTCTATATTCTGTATCTGTATTTTATGGCTTTATGTTTTATTGTACAATGTCCTTGGGTGCTAGAAAGGTGCCTTTTAAATAAAATGTATTATTATTATTATTATTATTATTATTAAAACTAAATAACCTTCATAATATCAACTGTTTTATTATTGTAAGATGGATGTCAGGTGATGAGGACATCAGTTCATCTGTGTTTTCTTGCAAATGTTAATGATAAGAACTCTATTCTTCTGTATTGTTTCTTTAATTAACATTTATTTGGCAAAAACCTTTATCAAGTGAATCAGAAGGAGCAAGCAGGGTCAGCCAGTCCCAGGAGTACTTGAGACTGAGGGCCTCGCTCAAAGGTCCAATGCATTAAATAACTCTGTCGGCCGTGGGATTTGAACCGGTGACCTTCTGGTCACAGGGCTGAGTTACACACCACTCAATTAAAGCTGACATAACTGACAAATTCAGGCCTCAATCTGCATGCCTCTTTCATGTTAAAATGCTACAAATCCCCAGTCGGCCGTAGTCGTTTTTGGTGACACTATTAATCCCTGTGTGGAAATTCTTTGTGCCCCATTTTGCTTTCTATACAGGTGAGAGCAAGCTTGGGGGTCGTGCGACGGGGCAGCCGTTTGGCAGCACCCAGGGAGCTGGGGGTTAAAGGCCTTGCTCAAGGACATGTAACTATTCAGCTGCAGTCAGGCTCGAACCAGGAACCTTAGTACCACTGGCCCAGAGGGTCAATATCTCTGGATTTGTTCATCATTTTTTCCCATTCATGTTATGGGGACTTCTTAATTCCCATCTAGAATCAATAGGTTGACTGTTTTGAATAACATATGTTCTGCCTTTAAGTTGGCTGCAAAACTTCAGACGTATCTACCGAGCCCCCAAACATGAATAATGCAGCCGATACACAACGAAGCCCCATAAAGGATACTGAGAGGTTTCACTTTCGCTTTCTGCCTGTGGGACCCTCAAGAAGAGATGCGTCACGACCATGTGTGCAGGGAATGCCCACCTCAGCTAGAAGTGAAGGGGCAGACAAAGAGTATCTGCTGGATCTGCGCAGGCAGCAAATTATGTAATGCCACACGCATTTTTTAATAACGCAGAACAGCTCTCTTCGGTTGAGAGCGAAATATAAACCCGCCCGGAACTTTTAATCTATAGAGAACGGTGTAAAGAAGACGGATACACGGTGTAATGCATTTTCATGAACGCGTCTCACTTTCATATAATCTTCAGATGTAGATATGGCAATGGTTGAAATGTTATCTCGCATATGCTTAGAGGAAATGCAAACTGGAACCGTTGTTCCTTCAAAAACAACCGTCTGCATACTCTCATGTATTCCTGTGGTTCCACAGATTACTAATAACGGTGCCGATTAAAGGAGATTACCTGCTGCGTGCTGAGACAGGCCCTCTGTGTCGTCACAAATATGTGAACTACCCCCACGATTCCACAGGCTTAGAAAAAGAGAATGAGTTAGCGAAGCGAAGCTAGCTGACAGAGACACAGATGAAGAAACTATAACACATCGATTTTTATATATTAGCTCCTCAAGGGTCATGCGTATCTCCATAAAGGGACTCTTGTCCATCTCTCTGTCATTGCTGTTACTCAGTCATGGTGAGTACATGTCACTTTTATCAATACTAAAGAGATGTTGGACTTTTGTTTTGATGTTAGATGATATTGTTACATTTTTATTACAGCAAGTGTAATATTAATGGATTTCTTCTATGCAGATATTATGCTATTTAAAAATGCTAATTAAGGGAAATGAGAGAGGATAATACCAAGACGATAGATCTAATTCACAAAAGGGGGTCAAACAATTAAATAAATGCCACAAATAACAATAACAATAATCAGGACAAGGCCCTCCCCATTTAAAAAGTTTGATTTTATAAAAATGCAAAAATTGAGTATTATTTTGTCCAAACAGAAAATCCACAGTAAAATGTTAAAGTTTTATATTTGCTCTATTATTCAGACATACTGTACCAGTAGCAATTGTGAAATAATGTTTGACAGTGTAATGCACTTGTGTTGAAGTAAAGTTGTTGACAACATAGTAGTTCCACTTTATTAAATGATAGTAATTTTAACCCTCCTATAAAGTTAAACAAAAAGAGAAAACAACAGGTTAAACCAGTAATACTAAAAATGTATGTGAACTTTTATTTGAAGTAGTGGGCGTTGCAAAATATGATTGAAACAAGGGGGTGTCCCAGGAGAATGAAACTAAAAAGAAACATAAAAACATACCCACACCTTTCTCCATCTTTCTCTCTGTCCCTCCATCTGAATTTTCCCTTGTGGAAAATGTGGTCTATGCACGTTTTTTTTTTTTTTTGTTTGTTTTTTTCAGAATTTTCTCTGACTCATACCACTATTACGTATAGTTATGCTGCTGGACATATGTGAAGCTGGTTTTTCATTTGACTGTAAAGCCTCTCTGAAATGAAATTACGTGACCGCAGTGATTATCAATTCTGTGCCGTAACAGCACCCTCTGAGGTAAATTAAACAGTGAACAGGAGAGGAAAAGAAAACTGTGGATCCCAATCTTGCATCTTTCATTCTTGGGAGAAATATGCAACACGTGAATTTCTAAATGATGTAAATGTAAACTCAAATGAGAAAAAACTTTCAATCAGTAGAGGTTGAAAAACTGAGAAGATGTGATGTTGTAGCCTTGGAAACGTGGTTCTGTGCCATAAGTCTGGTGTATCTCAGGTAGGGAGCCTGTTTATCTGTGGAACATACAAAAATACAGAAAACGAAAGATCACCTGTGACGACCCAATTCCCCAGATCTGGCACATCTTACTGGAGTTTTACTTTTCTGGACAGATGTTTCTTATCTTGTGCATCAAAAAGCTCACTGATATTGTAGATCATTTGTTTCCACAGTACATCAGTAGTAATATATTAATTGGTAACCAAAACAGTCAACTGCTGATAATCTGTAATTTTAACACACTAATTGATATCCACCAGTATACTATTGCATACTGAATAGATTTTTTTCTAGCTAAAGAGGGCTTCAAACAAATAATCAATTCACATTTATTTATTGCTTCAGATATGTAATTCCATTTAAATCTCTTATAAATGGGAAATATAGACTCATAATTGTCTAACAATTCATAAATATATGTCTATGAAAGTCATTTAAATTTTTATTATTAATTATATAAACTGGAAAGTTTGTAACTTTGTTCTATTATGTATTATTATGAAATTGACTTCTAAATGACAGCTGCTAGTAACACACTAGATGGCATTTTTTTGTGATAATGCATTGAGAGTTTGACAAGAGAACATTATATAAACTTCAACAGTTTGGATGAAATGAAATGTCAAATTCCACATTTTTTATCCCTGAAATTCTTGTTTCACCAAGCAATAATACGATTTTCTTCAGCCGAAATCTATTTCATTACTACCCTTGCTGTCATTTCTATTTATTTTATTATTATTTATTTGTTATAATTACTTATGTAGGCTATACATATGCATTCCGAAATACAAAACATTATTTTATGTTCTTTATGAAGTACTATTTAATATTTTGGTTCCTGCTACAGATATGTTCCATCCAAGACTGGACCATTAAAAACAGCATGCTTGCAGGGCAAAGTTTTAAATAGCAATACCCAATCGCTATGATCTTCATTAATAATGAACTTTTCATTAATAGTGCACTTTTCTTTCAGTACGTTTCTGGCAAAATAGCTGCCTGAAGAAAGTGAAACACTTTTGTTAAAGAAAGAGGGGAAAAAGCACAAACGCCAAACCATACGCTGTGTAATAAACATACTTTTTCCATTTAATAGTTATGGTGGATCTGTATTTAATCATAATGGGGCATCTCGCCTCTGTTTTAATATCCTGTCTTAACCGTCTCTCTGAACAGAAGTCATCCAAGCAGAGGAAGTCACAGGGACAGTCGGTCAGGATGTCAGGCTTAATTTTACCAGCCAGATCATGACCGAGAACACGGTGAAGACAGTTAGCCTGTACAAGGACGGCACGAAGATCGGAGAGTGTTCTCAAGCAGAGACTAACTGCATTTGCAAACGTGGTTCATTCACAAAAGATTCCCAAGGAGCGACTGTGAGCATCTCGAATCTGACTATGGCAGATTCCGGGAATTACTCCGTCACATTCTTCTACAAACCACCAGATTTTTACAAGAGCAGATTAGTGTCTCTCGTTGTCCATTTCCAAGAGCTTATGACAGGTATGTCCAACTTCCTCATTAACAGACTATATAACGCTCACATTTGACTAACTTTACAAGTATCTAATTGTGCACACTGAGGCAAATGGTTTATCACAAGCTAGTAAGATACATAAATAATCTGATGTGTGTTAAATGTTAATATTAATGCTAATATCAAAAACTCAACTTGTTCCAAATGATCATTAAGATTGATGTGGTTACATGTACCGTTAAAACTTTGTAAAATTCTGTACATTACTAAATGATATAAAACCAGTATTGTTTTAAAGATGATTATGAATACTTAAATATGCAGCGGCCTGAGCCAGTACAGGAAAATGGTTTGAAATTGGCATCAAAATTCCCTAACAACTTGTTCACCTGTGATCTTCAGATTCTTCTCCGCCATACAGGAGTAACGGAAATGACTTCCAGGAGGCCTCTTCAGAATCCTTCTTGTATGTGTACATCATCATCGCTCTGGGGCTCATCTCCGTCATGATGCCGTCAGTGCTGCTGAGCTTTTTCTATCAGACCCCCAAGAGGAGCTCAGGTAAGAGACGTCACGCTCGCCTATACTGAGCCACTTTAGACCGTCTGCGGGTCCCTGACAACCAGGCCGGGAAACACTGAGCTACACTATCGTTAAATAATTAATTATAATTCATGCACAGGATTGGTCCAGTCATAGTCAGAGCATCGTCAAACCTTTCATGGGGATAATATTTTGCTGAATGGCTGTGCGCATGGGGTCCCCCTCAGTAAACTTTATCTGCCTACCAATAAATTACAATAAGCCAGATAGCCAGTCCAGCCATGCTTGGATGAGCATGCCAATGGGCTGATTTTATTGATATTATTTGATATTATTTTATTTTATTTTGTGAATGAACTGAATGGACCTCAAACAGAGTTATAGGGGAGCTGGATTGTATGTATAATGAACACAGTTGAATTGAAAGATCATCTTTCTTGATTATGCAGTTTGTGGGTGGTTGAAACTACAGTTATGTGTGGAAAATATATAATATGATTTGTTTGTGAAAATCAAAAACAGACTCATGAATCATGCTTCTGGGGAACTTTTGCATCCTGCAACAGTTATGTTTACCTTTCCTAAGACAAGCATTCTGTACCATTAATCCAGTTGACAAAACAATTAAATGAATTATACAGTGGTACCTCGTTCTGAAAAGCAATTAATTGGTTCCCGCCCCCCCCCCCCAAAAAATTGCACCTAAATGTGTGTGTGTGTGTGTGTGTGTGTGTGTGTGTGTGTGTGTGTGTGTGTGTGTGTGTGTGTTTAGCATTTAAACAAAAAATGAAGAGAATAAAACAAGAAGAGCATTTTTTTCTTAATGGCTTCCAAAACGATACGAGACCTTATCCGAACATTACCCTTGTCTTGCCCCAATCGTCCTCTCCTTGCGTGTGCCACGCCCCCTCGTTAACCTCGCGTGGGATCCCCATGTGATCAGCTGTTTCTGGTTGTTGTTATTAGTCTTCTGTATTAAGTCCGCGTTTCAGTTTGTTTCCCCAGTCCGGTCATTGGGCGCCTTCGACTTGCTTATAGCGCTGGCTTAAAGCAACGCATTCTGATCCTGACGCAACGCATTACCGTGCGATGCATTGCGACCTCTCACCCGGCTTCACAAACTGGTACCGCCTCCGTGACGACACACCTTTGCCCTTATTGGCTGAAGATTTTAGTTACACGCATGACATTTATATCCCAGGCAGTTCCGATGCATAATTTGCTATTTCTCCCGAATATCACGTAAAGCAGTGAGGACTGTTTTTCAGGTAATTTACCTGGTAAAATAAAGTTTAAATAAATGACATAAATGCTCTAATAGTACACGTAAGTTAGTCGTTTATTTATTGTTAGTTACTGTAATGTTGCGCTGCTTTATTTTGTTAATCGTCCAGTCTGTGAAGAAGCCATTCAAGTAAGAATTGCATTGTAGTATGACTAATTTCCTGGCGCGTACAATTTATATTAGGTCAGCGTTCACGGTTCTATTTCTGATATTTAGATCGAGTTCTAGGTCAAACTGGTTTGTTCAACTTTCAAAAAATTCGAGTTCTAGTGAGTTCAAGAACCGAGGTACCACAGTATTTAAACAGCTGCCAGTCACCAATTACTGGAAAACTACAGAAGCCTTTTCTGAAGGCAGAGGAAATAGACTAGGTGGTTGTTTTGATCTACACCGACATTCTTCCTCTGGGCTTACTAATGCGAAACAGATCAAAGCAGATCTTTGACGCTCAAAAGTAAGGAAAAAAATGCATGGGTGTATTGCTACAGATCCTGGATCAATGTTAGTAGAGGTTTTGAAAAGGCCGAGCTGCCACATATTGACAAGCATAATATTATAGTTCTATACCAACATGAAGATGTGTAAACAACTTCTTTGCCTAAGACTTCTGCACAGTATTGTATTTCGTTATGCATAACAAAAGCAGAGTATCACTTTTAACTGGTTCTTCACAGTCATCCAGTTGTATTGTTGGGAAGTGTTTGAAAAAAAATGACTAAATGTTATTTCATGTCAAACCTGTGAAGAGAAAAAAACATATGAACAAGTATTCTTATACCTACAGGTCATCATCAAAGACCTTGTTCCAGCAATGAGTTTCAGGTGAGAATCCAAATTGGCCATTCATAGTATTAAAAGTTTTCAAAGCTTCACGTCATGAAATGAACTTTTCGATTGTTGATGTCTTGTGTCTAGGAGTAGGCTCATATCAGTAGCCCTCACCAGTTAACGACATGGTAAAATAAGAACCTAAAATGAAAAAAAATGGAATTAAAAGGGATTCAATGAACGGTGATGTAGGGCTGGGCAATATATCAATAAAATATCATATCGTGATTATGAACATTCACACCATCATCAGTGTGAATATCTTATTGTGTAGCTGTAACACTTGCTTTCCAGCATAATTAACAGTTATAACGCACTATTTTAAACAAATTCTATCAAGGTGTGAGTCTGTTGTTAGTGTGATACACAGACCTATGGGAATATATTACTTATCGTAATATTTTTATCATAATATTTCTTTTATTAGATTAAATAGAAATACATTTTTAAAAATGCATGTCTATTGAATGTGTGCAGAGTACGGTCTGTTAGTGAGAGACCTGGGTGTTCCGCAGGTGCCGAGTGAGGCCACCAAGTCTGTGCGTCCGATGGAGTACGTGACCCTGGAATTTCCCAGCAGCCTGAACGTGGATGGGAAGGCTAAGGGGAACGGAAAGGCGGTGCGGCTGCAGGAGACGGTGGAGTACGCCACCATCACCTTTCCTCAGGGATAGAGGCTGCTCACAGAGGAGATACTCGGCCAGAAGGACATTGGTCTCCGTAAAGCGCCGCCACCTCGACCTGCTTCAAAATGCTCCCGTATATGGTGCAGTCATACTGCCTAGGACACAAATCACTATTGATTGGGTATTGACAGACTATTTAAAGTACTGTATGTAATCGAGTTGTCTTGCGGTACAAGGGCTATGTAATGCAAAGCAATACTTAAGAGACAAATGTTGTGTTAAGACAGAGGTGGCCAGTGTGTGTGCAGGTTTTTGGGGTAACCTTTAGGTCGGCTCTTCAAACCCATGTGAGGGGACTTTTCAGCCAGTCAGTCCTCTAATTATTAATTTAGTTGGGGAGTTGCGGCGAAAACCCACAAACACTCCAGCCCAACACTGTGCCACGCATATATCATTTGCATACTTGTGTGATTACAGATATCATACGTATTTTATCTTGAAATGAGGTGCTACTGTCCTGTATATAAACTTAATGTAACACTATTTGCAGAAATGACAGTAAATGTTTTCTATTAAAAAATTAACTGATTTCTTTTTAATCCGCAAGATGAATAGATAAATAACAATCTATTAATTGTGATCTGTTAATTTGAGTGCTAATACCAAAATGTAATTAGTACCAAATGATCATTTAGATTGATGTCAATTTATTTATTTAGCACAATAAAAACAACAGCAAAAGTGCTGTAACCAAAGTGCTTTACATAAAACAACCATAAAAACAAGATTAAATTACTAGCAATAAGTAATCAAACAATATAAGCCTAAATAGCAATAAGCCTAAAACAAATATAGTTCATAATTTTAAGACATAGATACAAAATGAGAAAAAACATGAAAAAACATGAATATCAGCAATCACAAAAAGCAGGAAAATAAAAATGTCGATGCAGTTATATGTACTGTTAATACTTTATAAAATTCTATACAATATTAAATGAATAAATATTGCAGCTAACTGCCAGTTTTAAAATGCTTAAAAGAATTATAAGATTAGCATAATTTTTTTGTCATGTACAGCACATTACACATACTGTGAGTGAAATACGATATAGAAATCTGAAGATCTGAAAAAGAATATGAAATGAAAAAATTCTGCAATACTGCTGGTTGAAACCTATATAATCAGCTGACAGTTCTGCATATTTTAAGTATTATAACAAAGAGGAATCACATTTAGATTATATATTCCCACAAATAACTGTAAAATGTTTATTTAAAAATGTTGATTCAACTAAACAAAATGACAGCAATAAAGGAAACATCGCGTGTACTTTTTCAGAAAATAACAAACTACTCTTACCACTTATCATTAATCACTGCTTAAGCACCCTGTTTTCGTAACAAAATGCTCCACACTGCAGATTAAGAATGATTGTGTTTGTCCATGGCAGATGGAAAAAAAAGCACGGCAACAAAAAAATAACCAGTGACTCTCCGTAACCGATACAGTCCCACTATGCTCCACAAACAGGCAACGCTGTCAAGAGAAGCGCTGCGGGCGGCCAACGAGGATGTCACGTGACGCTTTGCTCGCCGAAACTTTCCACGCAGCGCTTTCCGTCTCTTCCTTTTGTAAACAAGTTGTCTATCAGAACCCTGCGGAGTTTCCAGCCATATCGCAAAGCAAATGCATGCGGGTAAATGACATGACATACATATTTTTTTGTGTCTGACATTTTTTTATACTTCAATGAATATACAGCATTGCATACATGATTGTAGGAAACTTTAATGTAAATATTTTCAATACATTTCTGTTTCGCGGAGTCCAAAAATGCCAGGTGCTGCAACCACCCAAACAAATCAGAAGAGTAAGAAAACTGTTAAAATTGGTATTTAAGTGATTTAAAAAATAAATCAGTTGGTATGAAAAAAAAATGTAAATGCAAATGTACCATTGGAAAGAGGGGGGTTTATTTGATAGATGTGTTAGAAAACAGTGGACGAAATGGTAAATCATAAAGGAGACCTCAGGTGTTCTCCATGGTGCAGTGAAAAAGTCAGTAGACCTAACTCGGATTTTGACAAAACTGTCCATTTTCAACTCATGGTTATGCTTGCACACTTTCCATGTCAGGTAGCATAACCCATGAAAAACCATAAAAATATCGTAACATAAAACTTGTATGCAGGAACTTGATATCAAGGACAACATTTGCTGTATTTGTTCAAGCTTCTTGGCCAGTTACTATTTATATACCATCAAAATGAAAATATTTAAAGCCAAAATGCATTATTTGTCTGAAGACATCTGCAAGAAAGACTAAAGTTAATGCTTACAGTATGTATAGTGGTCAAAATGCTCTCACATCTTATTCTTTCGGTGTTAAACTGCTGTGATGCAGACAAAATTGTTCCACCACTTAACAATCATAAATGGTAATCATAGACCTGGAGCCTATGGGTAAAAGCAGAGGAAACAGCTGGCTGCAATGCCAGTCCATTGCAGGCACAAACACATTCATACATTTTACCACAATAAGTGGAAAACAAGCATATCTACACATGCAGAGAGTGGAGGAATTCAACCCCCCAACCCTGGAGTCTGAGACAACAGTCCTACCAGACGAATCACCTCCACGGCTTGGTCTACAAATGTATAAAACTACGCACAATTATTCCACAAGGTGGCGATAGTGTTTACGTTGCTATTTTCAAATTGCTTTCTGTTTCCTTTCCCAGCAACTGAAAGATATAGCATGATGAAGTTTTTCTATGGAGTGAAGTGTCCAAACCTTGCTCCTCGTCCAATTGTCCCTTTACATAACAGCTTGTCTGATCATTTCCTGTTCTTCTCATTTTTTAGTTGTTTAGTATGCATTTAGAAATGGCACATTTTCTGCCTGCAAATAAAGTTATTTTCAGTACTGCGTGTTATAATTCTAACACATGATGATTGTATCATTTTAATCTTGACCCATTTTATCCTCTCGTGAATACCAGTTTCATAATCCCTCGGAATAGTAGAATATACTGATCTTCTGGCAAACAGTTTCAATTCCTAGGCCGTCCACTGCATTGAATCAAGATGCTTTTGAAGAAGGTCTTTGTCTTTTGAAGAATGTATGCCTGTCGGGGAAATAACGGTGAACTATTATTCAAACGAAAAAAGAAAATACAGCAGTTTTTTAATCATATATTTCTTAAAAGTCGAACCAACCAGTTCGAAAAAAATGTAGAATCGCCGACCTAAGATAACTTGTACACGCAGGGAAATGAGTCACGCAGCATGTCTCTGAGCGGAAACGAAGACGATTCAGTCTCAGGCTCCCATTCACTGTGATAGCATCGTGCATGTTTACACTAGCTGAATACATATATTTAGACAGTAAAAATACATTTCGACAATGATAGACAGTAACAGTAATTATTATACAATAAAATCTTTATATATAGAGATTTCTTATTAATTAAATATTAATAATAAACCATTAATACATTTAATTATACTAGTATTATCCTGCCAAGCCGGACGGAACGGAGACAAAGGCACAGACGTCAGGGTATCGGGGAATACAGGGTTTAATTACAGGTAAGGCAGGCAAAACGCAAACGGACAATACAATGACCGGACTGGGGAAACAAAATGAAACGCGTACTAAATACAGGACTAATGACAGCAACCAGAAACAGCTGATCACATGGGAATCTAACACGAGGTTAACGAGGGGGCGTGGCATACGGAAGGAGCAGAAGATTGGGGCAGGGCACATTGTTTTTTTTTTTTTTACTTTACACATTGTTTTGGATACGTTTATTTTCTTACTTTACAAATTACTTAGATTTGTGCTTAGATTTCTTTAG
Organism: Brevimyrus niger; assembly: GCA_015164015.2. Classification (NCBI taxonomy): domain Eukaryota; kingdom Metazoa; phylum Chordata; class Actinopteri; order Osteoglossiformes; family Mormyridae; genus Brevimyrus; species Brevimyrus niger. Next base: position 19,829 of record JAABNY020003907.1, read on the forward strand.
TACAGTATATGCTCTTTTTGTTTTATCCGGTTCATTTTGTGTTTAAATGCTTTACAAAAACATATTTAGGTGTAATTTTTGGGGGCTGGGAACTAATTAATTGGTTTTCCATTATTTCTTATTGGGAAAATTTGATCACAACTCAAACTTTTTAAGATTCGAACCGGAGTTCTGAACAGATTAAATTTGAGTTCTGAGATACCACTGTACATGTTATAAAGTGACAGTCATATGGTTATAAATAAAAGGTTTGCAGTTTCCATAGCTAGAGTAATAACATTAGAAACAGGCTGAACAGGCTCATAAAAACTGAGTTTCAGTTTCATTCTCCTGGTTCTCCTGGCATTCACTGGAGTTCATTGTATTCGCAGATACAGGAGTATAAATAGAGGCACCAGAATAGAGGCAGGAGACAACAATCAAGCAAGCAAGCAACTGTACAAGTCAAGAAACTGATATACAAGTTACAATAAATAAATCAATTTTAAAAATCATGAATCAAGAATGGCGGAAAAATTTCAAGAGGAGGATAGAAGAACTGGGGAAAAGTGATAGCTGGCAGATAGAACGTGATGATTCGATCATAGCACATGCTCCTGAACATGGATGGATGGAGTACATCCGCAACACCAATGGGAGGTATGATTGACAGGATGCTGTTCAGGCGAGGAAGTAATATTCTACAGAATTTATTTTCTGATAGAAGCATACTGTGCAATTAAGAATGAGTATTTGTGCTTTTTTTTGTCCTGCTATCTGACTTAATGACTGCCCATAAGGTGATAATGGTGGATTCCTTGCTATTATTGAATTATTTTCAATAATATTTATAATAATTGAATGTTATAATTCTTACACACCCAAATGAGGAAACTGCGATTCAGAATATGGTGGTATACCGCATTACAGTACTGCTGCCCAAGCCTGGTGTATCGAGATTATCAATAAGTTTCAGTAAAAGTTTTACTGTCCGAGGAAAGAAAACTTAGCCAGCTTTGCAATTTTAATAATTGTCCCTTTTCAAAATTTTATACTACATGTTAAAAAAAATCTGTATAAAGTGTACTAATGCTGCTTTTGCTTGAGCTCTTCATCCACTCTCTGAGCCAGTAATAATCATCTGTGTACTTGCTGTATTGTTTCTTGGTAACTGTGCCCGTGTCTCTCCAAACCAAGGTTCAGATGCTCAAAGTGCAAGAATTCGTGGCCCTCAAGAAGGGTGAAGGTGGTGTTTAACATGCGCCTGAGAACGCAGGAAGAGCGGGGCACCGTCAAGGTGCGGTTTTACAAGCAGAAGTGCAGGAGGTGTGCAGATCCTGACTTTGAGGAGCCTCGATTCGGAACGGACAACATAGACCTGCTTCTGGAGAAGCTAATGGAGAAAATTCTAATCAAGTGCTACAAAGAGCATTGTGGCGAGAAGGGGAAGGTCTTCTACTTTGATGGGGAGGTAGATGGTCCGCATGAGACCAGCCATTGTGAGGCCTGTCTCCAAGGCGTCTGCACTAAAAGCTGATTTTGGAACATTGTCTTGGTGCTCTCTTGCCACTAACAATGTCACATGCATTCAGCATATTGGAATATATAAAACGTAAAAAATATACAATATTACTAGCAATGTTGATGGCATTTGTGTATTAAATTGAATATTTTTCAATGATCACTATAGAAACATGAACTGTTCTGAATGAATGAAAGTTTCTAAATCAAATGTTTGGTTAAACAATTCACTTGTCAAACCCACCAGAATGTAAATTGCAACTTATTTGGTACCGTATTGTGGGAGGTACCCAGATACAGTATAATTATGTACTCCTCTAAAGCAATGCTATGTTTTCATCTTCAATCAATGGCAGCTTTCATCTTTGTATAAAGCTTTTGTTGCTGGTTTAAACTGATTCTTATAGTATAAACGAGAAATGAGTATTTCTGAATTGTGTTTTTGCCTCATAAAACACCAAGTTACAAATGTAGCTCACAAATTGTAACTCACCTTCTCTTTTTATCTGAAAGACTGGGAAGAAAAAGGCATCTTAACTTTGACTGGTATTTAATGCAATAATTTAATTTAATGAAATATATCATCTGAGTTTCAGTTTTTTCTAAAAACCTGCTGAGGTTTGCCAAGTTGCCTGAAGGTGTGTATGTATGAATGATTGGTGTGTGAGTGACTGAGCCCTGCGATGGGTTGTTCCCAACCCCATCCTGGGTTGTTCCCTGCCTTGTGCATATAGCCTTAGGTAATGGGGACACACCGAACAGCCCTGAACAGGACAAGCGGTTGCAGAAAATGAATATAGGTGGTTGAAAGTTTGCTGTTTTATGTTTACTGTGTAATGTACATATTCTCTGCCAAGTGACGCTGCTTTGTGGAAAGCAGAGTCACTGCAGGATCTGAAGCGTGGATTTCAGTCGCACCAACGCTGACAGCCAAGTAGAAAAGCACTTCATCATTACTAAAAGTAACCAAAAATAACTGAAACAGAAAACTAACTAAAAGCAAGGCAAACAGAAAAAAAAATCATATATGTCCAGTTCCTGTGAAGGGCTTTGTCAGAGTCAATACAGACAGTTAAAGGTAACGAGCCAATTTATGAAAGTTCATGCAAATAACATGAGATAACCCTAACCTTCCAATTACTGACAAGAGCGCAGGTTTGGCAGATGGTCTAAAGTGCTTTATTACTTGAATAGTTTAACAGTTTAATACTTTAACATAGTCGACTCCGATCAGCAGCGTATCAGTGACTCAAATCCACTTGACTCATATCCTGTAGTGACATGCAGAAACTTCTTCAAGGAGTGGCACCGGGAGAGCTAAATGAATATGAAAATAGTGTCGTTTGACAAGGTGTTGCCTTTTGTTTCTGTTTATGTTTTGGTACAATACCCAAGTCTGGCACGAATCTGGGACAATGGTGTCAAATGGCCAATGTGTTCGGTTTCACGTGCTGGTCCGTCTCGATAACATAATAACTGAAAAAAATGTCTTTGTGTGCTTGAGTTTTTTCAAGTGTTTAGTTTGAGAATCTTTACACCTGATGCCGACACTTATATCAGTACCCAACAAAACAATTGGCTCCCTATTTGATATATTCTCAAGGTTGCCAAGCTCTATATTATACCATTATAAACCTAAAAATAGCTATATCAAAAGATTTGGGTTGTTTGTGAACCCTACGGACTATTAACGGAGTAATGAAACTGTTACATGCATGTAATTGCGTGTGCAGACTTTTCTCGAATTGAAAATCTCACACCAGCAAACTGGCCAAACTTGGCAACCCTGTAAAAAGCCTTTAGTTTCAAATATGCCTTTGGGGGGGGGGGGATTCACCAAAAACAACCTGAGGGTGTTTTCACACCAACATTTTCTAGTCCAGTTAAAATGGACACTGGTTTGATTTCTCTTTTGGTGTGAATTTATATGGGCAGGTTTGAACACAGTAATTGCATTCTGGTGTGGACCAAAACAACCAGGCCGAGAGCCTAGAGAGGAGTTGGTCTCGATCTGGTCCTAAACAACTCTAGTGGTCCGTTTGTGCGTACATCTGACCTCAATCTGACCCAGCTTCAAGGTGAACTCTGCAAACCTGAGCTGCACGGTTCCCGTAGCCGGGCACGCTTTGCATTATGGGGTGCGGCAGACCTTCATCGAGAAACAAAAATATTTGGACAGTGAGATGTAAATGGATTATTATGGTACTGTACACATTCATAAAATTTGTGTTCCAGGTCAAGGGGTCAGTATGGGGATGAAATACAGGATGTCAGCGGCTATTTCTGCAGAATATTTTCCAGAAAACTCACTGGTTAACATTCTGAAATGTTGTTGAAGAGTTTTAAGCCTGTACATTTATTTCTTTCCTACTCGCACAATTTTATACCGGTCACTGTTTCTGACTGGCCCACTGGGAATTCTCCCGAGGCTCCCCATTGGTCGCTTCGGACTGTGGCTGAGGCATGACATGGGGAAATATGCACACTCCATCCAGGCAAGGGGCAGGACTCAACGCTCCAAGCCCTGGTGATGTGAGGCAGCAATGGTGACCCCTGATTCAGTGCAGTCCATGAAACCACCTTAACAGGATCATGAATACATCAAAATGCACAGTAATAAATGTATGACTCATTTAGATATTATCCAAGGAAGGAAGCATTTATGTTTTGCTGGATTTTAACAAAGCAGCTAGTAATTACATAAGAACATAAGAACTATACAAATAAGTGGATGGTCGTGACCAAACCTGCACACAATATTCTAGGTGAGGTCTCACCAAGGAATTGTATAATCTTAGCATTACCTCCCTTGACTTAAACTCCACACACCTGGAGATATACCCCAACATCCTATTGGCCTTTTTTATTGCTTCTCCACACTGGCGAGAATGGGACATGGAAGCATCAACATACGCACCAAGGTCTTTCTCATAATCATGTCTAATCCAAAGTCCGGGGACACATCTTATTTTTACACATAGACACCTGTTGTATATAAATAGGTAAAACTATATGCAAATTTCAGGACTGAACACCCCACCCCCAAGTAAAAATTATATAAGGCAATGATTTTAAAATATGATTCACTCTTCTGTTAGCCATTAGAAACACGATTGGTGAACAGCTTCATAATTTGCATGATTTCAAAGACTGAGTTTAAAAAATTTATTATACTAACTAACTGAGAAAACTGTCATTTCTAATGGACAAAAGACAGTGCAGAGTGCAGGTACTGTGAGTTTTATTTTATAAGATTCAAATTAATAAATTAAATGGTTAAAATACAAAGTTGTATAATATCAAACTGTGCTAGTGTATTGTTTTGTAAAGTCGAAATTAACCCTTTCATCATTATTAAACTTTTGAAAAATAAATAATAAAATATGAACATTATGTTAAACTGGAAACTATAGAAAAACTAGCATTTATATATCTACATCTTCGTCTGCCTACTGTGCATGTAAGAAAAAAATTAAAAAAATTAAACTGTACTGTAAAGTTTTTCTTGACTCGATTCTACATGAAACCACAGATGGGAGCAGCTCCCAGAATTCAGACGGGTATTCTTGGGCTGAACGGCAGGGAAGAGTTGGCGCTTTTCATTTGCATTCTCTTTCTTTATGGTAAGACCTCAGATTCACCACAAATTTCCATGGGTACTCCCTAATAGAAAAGCCCTTAAATCGTATATTAAAATGGCTTTTTGACAATTGCAGCCACGGGCGATTTTTCACTTTCACTTATGCAGCGAATTAATGTTTAAAATAACTATTGCTGTCACCCGCAAAATATTTTATGTGAAACGCACATTACTGGATTTTCGGTAGAACTGGACAATGAAAGGACGAGTGACATATATATTAATGGGATGGTAAATGGAAACTCTTGTTCTGCAGCTTCAAACATGACGCGTGCTGTAACCCTGAACTGCTCCCAGCCTGATGCTAAATCGCTCTTCGTGGAAATAGAAAAGACCTTCCACCTAAGTGCCATCCGTCCAGTGTACAGCCTGAAGACACCCACTAATGTCACTCTCTCTTTTACACTCTATAGTATCCTCGGGGTGGTAAGTGAACTGCACAGCTGCCTAATGCAGAACTGGAAGTTACCAGTAGCTCCTTCTTCCATCCATGTTTAGTTGTTTACTCATCTTCGGCATGGTTAAAACGCAGCACATCGGGTTTAACACTTTAGAAAATGAAAGCTAACCTAACTATGCTCAGATGTGCTATATTCTGTAAATTTCCTAGGTAATATTGTGTAACTTTAAACCCATGCAAAAACTGCTTATTCATAAAATCATTTTACTTGGATTTATTTTTGTTTTGAAGGACTGCGCTATCGATTTAAATTATTGTCTTTTGTAGGATGAAAAGACACAGATATTAACGACTTACCTTTGGCTTAACCTGGTGAGAATTATGCTTAATTATGAATGGAGCTTGAAATAATACAGCAAGTTAAATGAAATACACAGGAAAAAAATGGGGAAAAAAATATGAAGACCATGAAAATCAAAATACAAACATGAAACATTTTGGTAACACTTTATTTAAGGGGCCACAAGTATGAAACTAAGTAGCTGAGGTACTAAATACAAAACTAACAAATATAGTTCCTGCATGAAATACATGAACCATTATGACTAATTCATGACGAATGAACATAGGATCGACAGTTTCTGGTTGATTAATACATCAAGAGTGCGATACTACATAACAGCACTTGTTCCCCCTCAAGTAAAATGTTACCAACATTTTTATAATTAATTGACATGTAAGTTTATTAGTCATGTATATTTAATCATGAAAGGTCATAATTAAGTCTATCTTGTGCCATGAAGGAATGGTACATTGAGTTTCTGAGCTGGGACCCTGTGCAGTGTGGAACAGCAGTGATCACTCTCCCCAGGAAGAAGCTTTGGGTGCCAGATATTGGCATTAGTGAGTGGTGAGTGCCTGTATGCCTGCAGCTTCTGGTATGGTAAGACCGTTCTCTCTTTGTCTGTTTATCCATCATATCTCCGTTTACCTTTATCCGCCTGTTTATACGAGTTGACAGACTTTGGTATCTTGGACTGTGCTTTGCCGAATAAATTCTAGATCGACGTAAAGATAAATCTGCCTCTTTTTTTTCCATTTTCTTGTTTAATAAAGTCAGTTCGATATCTGTTAATAACATAAGCAGAAATCGGCAGTGGATTATGGGTTTTGACTGTGTTCTTCTCCTCTCCAGTTCCACTGTAGTTTTGTTCTCCGGCAATAATGCCGACGTTCCCCTTCTCCCGCAGCATGGATGATGACGCTTCCCCAAAAACCACATACGTGTACCTGTACTCCTCCGGACTGGTATCTGACAGCCGGCCAGTGAGAGCTATCAGCTCCTGTACCCTGGACATCTACACCTTTCCGTTCGACGTCCAGAACTGCTCGTTGACCTTTAATTCCTACACGCACCTCGGTGAGAGACACAGGTTATATGAGCCGCAATGTTTCACAACCACTTTAAAAGCAGAAAATACTGGGTAGTTACTTTAAAAGAACACTATCGATCACAAGAGCCACATATAATACAGCAGCATTTAAATCCGTAATATACATATGTGTATGTATCTAAATGTAAAGTGCATTGTATAGAATTTCCTTAATATTTTGAAAACCCTTTAAGTAGTGCAGAATCAAAGAGCATCATTCAGGGCCCAAAGTCACATCAAAAATGTATAACTGTTGATATTTGTGATACATTATGCACTTATGCACAGACGCTCCTCTGCTTACGAACAAGATACGCTCCGAATGGGGGGTTCGTAACTTGAAACGTTTGTAAGTCATTGTTCAACATTATTTTAAGGGTATACGCAAGTACAAATAACTAGGATGCTGGGAGTAGCGGCCAGAAGTCGTACTGGGCGGAATTGGTGCACAGAAAAAAAAATTTGACATTGCGGACAGGAAAAGGTAGCCTAATGAACACTATTTGGACTTATAATCTTCTTTGTTCCTATGTCTGAAAGTTCATAAGTAGAGGAGCATCCGTACTGACAAAATAGACGAAGATTGACATTAGTTACCGTCAGGCCACGGTAAAGAAAAATTTCCCATCTCTGTAAATTGTAAACATGATTAGTCACTTAGCAGAAATAACCCGTCCAGTAACACCGACATAGGGGACTTGCCTGTGTCATGTGTACCATTTAATTTTCCTATTGTGGCTAGTATGGTGTTCACCTGTTGAGCAACTGCCATTGATCAATATTTTGCTGGTGTAAAAAAAGAGATATAAGGTACATTACCCTGAATTATACATATGGCTACTAACTCCATGATTTTTTTGTGTAAGGAAACATTCTTCTGACTCTGCAGATTATGACCTTCAAGTGGATATGGGCTTCTCAGGCGAGGAGACACTGAGATATTCCAAGCTGGTGATGACGACTATTGGCGAGTGGGAACTACTGGACATCAAAGCTATTAAAGTTACTCCATACAATTTTTACAATGAAACTTATGACACAATTGTCTACCATGTGAGTATTCTAGAAGTGAAAATGTGTTGTATTAGGAAACTTCAGGAATCAGATTCAAATTCTGGAACCCTGGTGAGATAGATTTTTGTGTGGAACAGTTTATGTTAGTTATCATGGGTGGCATGTTTCTCAATATATGTTAGTATGAGAATTTGGTTCCTCCCTTTCTCTTTCCGTTCAGATTATCATGAGACGCAGGCCCACCATGTATGTGGTGAACCTCCTGATCCCCAGCTGCTTCCTCATGATCGTGGACCTCTTAAGCTTTCTTCTGCCCCCAGAGGCTGTAGACCGCGCCACCTTCAAGATGACCATCATCTTGGGCTACACTGTATTCCTGCTCATCATGAATGATTTGCTACCTAGTACCGGAAATAGACTTCCACTCCTTAGTAAATTTTTAAGTTTATTTCAATGACATTGTTTTTTGACATCAATAACACATATTAAGCTACTAGACCTTTTTTCTTCTTCTGTCGCTAGATGTTGTCTTCTCTGTCTGCCTGGCTTTGATGGTAGCAAGCCTTCTGGAGACTATCATCATCACCAAAATCCTGTGCAGATCCAACCACTCCGCAGTACCTCACTGGCTCAGGATCCTCGTTTTGAAATACCTGGCCTGGCTCGTTTGTTTTCCCCAGAAACTGGGTGATCAGGACACAGATACTCACTCCACTACTACTGAGGGTATGAAGACGTCAAAGACACCATACATACGACAGAAGTGTAATTCTCTAATACGTCACATACATCAATTATGTGTTGTTATGTAGGGATTGGATTATTTACAGTATATAAGCTATGTGTTGCACAATAAGGCATTATGTAATCTTACCCTAGGGCAGGCTTTTTGAACCCAGCCCTTGCGGAACCCCAGATGGTCCGTGTTTTTGCTCTCTCCCAATTGCCAGGGAATTAGAAGTGAGCAAAAATGTCCCCACAGACATGGACTAGGTGGTCACCCTTTGTGAGCAGACTCTAATTTGCTTGTGTGTCTATGGCTTTCGTAACTTTTATGTTCTTCTGGCTTCCCCCAGCCTTTTTCATTTCGCACGATGCCGTGAAACTAGTGGAGTCAGCAAAGCATACTGAGGTCCAGGATGGGACAAGGCTGGCGGATCCAGCCGTAGAGGAGCTGAAGAAACTGAGTGAGGACCTTTTAGCCATTCGCAGTCACGCAGAGGAACACCTCCCAGTCGACCGCGCTGATGACGAATGGGCCCAGATTGGACACACGGTCGATCAGTGTCTGTTTATCCTCTATGTCCTCTTCATTTTCATTAGTATTACCACTTTCACTGTTTTTTGGGTGATATGGTCTTCCCAGTAGATCGCCATCGTATGTCAACATCCAGCCTTAATTGCAGGATTTACATTTACTCGCTCAACAATTCGGTTGCATTATTTCGGTTTCCCTGTAACTGGTGTCATTTTGACAGCAGCTCTACGGCGGCTTTCTCGAGGTTGTTTTCGAAAAAAGTGATGTGATATTCACCCTCTGGAATCTAGAAAATAGTTCTGTGCCATCCCTTTACTGGGTATTTAGCTCACTGAACTCTCCGGGGGACATGAAAGGTCATTAATGACAAATTAAGTTTAAAGATACACATGGCCCTGGATTGTCTAAAAACTACTATCTAAAAGTAGCTTAAAGTTCATACGTTAGCGTTCACACACTTCCTACATCCTGGGTTTTCTACAGATAGCTTTCATAGCTTCAAGTGTGGCAATAATAACTATAGCTGTCCAATGATGGTGGGATAAAGAACCATATGCATGGAAAATAAACCCTGTAGCTTTGCATGTACAACTCCTGCTAAGTATAATGAAAGGTCTCGACTAGCCTATTATACTGTACCTCCATTTACTCATGTAAGTCATCTAATGAAAAAGTAACTCATCTAATAAAAGCAGAAATATTCCACCAATGGCAGTCATGCCATCTTTTGTGTCTAACTGACACTTTCTTCAAGTTTTATTTCCTTCTAGTACATTTATTCCCATACACTTTTCCAGACACATACTGCTCAGTGTTTCTTTTTTGTTTGGTGGTTGTCTGGCATGAACAGATGTCTTCAGATCTTGAAGCAGTGTCTTGATAAGTGTCATTTTAGTGTGCAGACCTTGAGGGGGCTCTGAGTCCAAAGAAATTCATTATTGGTAATGATGTTCCATTGGTATCTGCATATAAATACTGAACTTGAAATCTGATTGGATTTTAGTCAGGACAAAAACATTTAGTAATTCTTAAATGAGTTTGCTTAAAAATTTAGAATTGGGTTGAGCTTCTGTTCAAGAATTTTCTTGCATCTCTCAAAATTTTTCATTCCATTATGTCAAGTTGTCCAAGTCCTGCTAATTTATATTTCAGAATCTTGACCAGATTTTTTATATATATTTATGAATGCCACCCTAGCTGTTAAACTGTTGACAAATTATTGATCTAATTCATTCTACTTATTTGAATATTTCTGTCTCTTAAACATATGAAATCTGTAAATAAAGACTTTATTTTAGTAACAAAAATCAGATTATGTAACAATGCTACACGAAAAAGGTTAGTTGTATAATATCACAAGAGACTCACAGACTTTCAACACCACAGTACATAAAGCATATGGACAAAGGTATTAGGAGACATGGCCATTACACTCACAGGAACTATAATGACATCGCATTCTAAATCCATGGCCATCAATGTGGAGTTGGTCCTCCCTTTGCAGATATAATAGCTGCCATTCTTCTGAAAAGGCATCCCACAAAATTATGAGGTGCGTCTGTGGGAATTTTTGCTCATTCACCCAGAAGAGCATGTGTGAGTTCAGTCCCTGGTGCTGGATATGAAGAGCCTAAACTGTTCTCACTAAGTTCTTTGAATTGCCCTCAATGTCTTGATATGCACACCAAGGTCCTAGTAGTGTTGTCTATATCAGTGGTTCCCAAAGTAGGGGTCGTGACCCTCTGGGGGGTCGTGAGACATTGAGGGGGGGTCGCGAGATGATTTCCA
>JAABNY020003915.1:0-30811 GCA_015164015.2 Brevimyrus niger
AGCTTAACTCTAAGTGCTGACGTCATTGTTGTTCAACTCACCGCTTTCTTTTCCCTTAAAAAACCTCTTCACAGACGCCATACAGTGCTCTGACAGAAAACACGCTCCCAGTCTCAGAACAGAAGGGCAGCCTCCTGTGAATGTCAGATCACCAACAGGGGCAGTTTAGAATCTCAAATCAGTACCTGGGGAGTATGTGAGAATGAAAATGTGCATGCTAGTGGAACACTGAAATTAGACGCAAGGAAGTCAGGGCCCAGCCCAGGTTCCTGGCAGCGAACTGCGGCAGCGCTGTATGTAAGGCCTCTTCACTGCAGGCTGCATGAGCACAAACCCTTTTGGGAGAAAGATCGTGAGAGTGAGGAAGACGCTGTGCTTCAATTGCTTGTTCAGCAATTTTACCAGCAGCACAGCATGGCGCCATGAATACAATGAAGTCATACTTCAGACCTAATATGTTAAGAGTGAGCATATGGTCACCATCGGCAGCGCTATGCAGAATAGCCCTTGCTTGAAATGGATTGGATAACACTGGCAGTGTAGAAACCAGAAGGTGTTACTGCTGCAGTTTCTTTTGCCATACCACACCACCTAGTGAGATCACTCTATTACTTCTGATTTTGGCGCACTGGCATCCCATCCACTGCGTGTCCTGTGGTACCTGGGGCAGACTCCTGCCCCCCTTGTAACCCCGTTCAAGGTATGTGGATGGATGGATGGATTGATGGTTGGATGGATGGGTGACTTTGATGTATTATATTTTCATTGTTCAAGATTCCTTTCACATTGACATGAAAAAATTATCCAGTGGAACATAACAGAATCCAACACCTTAGCGTGCAGAAGTTGTTATTGATAACCTAAAAGATACCCTTCCAAACGATGTTTGTCACAGAAAGTCTTGACTGTCAAAAGATGACTGGTACTTTATAAAAAATGTCTAGATTTGTTTATGTTATTATAGGTATATATCACACAGGTTCCCAAAACAGTATCCTCTTTCATCTGCAGGCTGGTAAGGTCATGTCGACTGGTTGTCACCCACAGATGCTTGCTTTAAAATCTCCCTGTGTGAGCCTACACCCTGTTGCCCCGTTTGCCTTCCCAGAAAGAAATCTGCTTTGATGCAATGCCTACTAATTTGTTCAACTGTGATATGTTGTATGGCAGAAGCTATACCCGCATCTGGTTTTGATCAATACAAAAAAACCTCTTCTACAAATTATTAATGTATTTGTTAGCAAGCTGGTTTGCTTCTCCATATTCACATCTGGTTTTAAGCCCAGAATGCATTGTGCTTCAGCGCACAATAATTATTTTAGAAATTACTAATGCAATATAATACAACTTCCTCTGGAAGAATGAAGAAATATATTTGAGTTTTAGGATTAGTAAGGTGATAATAAACATCATGACACATGGACTTTGAATTGCTTGTATTGTGATCTGTCATGGCCGACACAGTTGTTTGGTGGCTATAGGACTGAGGTTTCATACCTCCTGGGTTGGAGTTCGATTTCTGGCTGTGTATGTGCGTGCGATTGCAGTTTGCCTGTTCTTCCTGCTTGTGTGGCTTTCCTCCGAGTTTCTCAGGTTACTTCCACTTTCCAAAAACATACAGTTAGATGAATTGCTGTCTCTAAATTACTTTTTGTGTGTGTGCCCTGCGATAGATTGGCATTTCACGTACAGTATAGTGCAGTGGCCCCACACTCCGTTTGCTGAGGGTTCAGCAGCCTCACCAACCTGAAATACACCCCTTACAGCAGAAATGAAATACTATGGGATGCAAATGGTTGTGAGAATATTGTGTTGTCTAGCAATAACTTTTCACACTAATAGAATAAGCAGCCTGTGAAGTAGGTTATAAAGAAAAAAATGTATCAAACCATTATTGAAACAGCTCAACTTTTTACAGCTGAACTATTACATTGAGAATGTTGAATTCATTGGGCTGTCAGCAAACAATTGCATAATCATTTGTTTCAGGTAATATTGTGAGATGATATCCCACATTGTTCAGGAGTGCACTGCTTGTGCTCCTGAGACCAGCGAGCCCTTCAATGGCATATGTGTATTATTATCTGTATCTGAACAGTTATCTTCTATCTGATTTAGGATAAATACATAAATTATAGTACAACATGCACAGTATTCTTTATGTACCTTTGCTGGCTTAAAGAACTATGACACAGACCTAGTAAACATGAGGTGTACATTGGCCAAGCACTCCAAACAATTTTGACAGGATTTGGTGGTTGGTGTGGTATCAGCTACGCTGTGAACCCTATAGAAGTGCCTTTCTGATAAACCAGCCTAGTTGAATACTCCGATTAATTTTACTTTGTCCCAAAAAAATAAACAAAAAAATAGGTGACAAGCGAGCCGTGAGCGCATTCAGGCTATAAGGAGAAAGGTCCCGCTTGCAGTGATGTTTCTTTCTGATATTTCCAGAGCGTCGTTGCTGAATCGTGCTCTGGGAAAGCTGCTCCCGTTTTCCTGCGCTTCGGCTGTTTATATTTGAGGCAGGACCGTAGGTGTGTCTGAGGATAACATGCAGAATATATTCAAATATGCTCGGCAGCCGGATGGCGTGAAAGAGCCGCACTGAGGAGAAGACAGAAGTGAGGCGCGCATGTTCCGTAAGGAGGAGAGAAAAGGCGAAAGCACGCTTCTCACGGCGTTTTTACAGCATGGATTTCGCTTACAAAACCACCGCAGGGATGTTTGCGCTGTTGTTTATGCTTCTTTGCTGCTACCGCGGGATACTTTGTAAAGGTAAGTAAAAGGGATAAATGTGGGGGGAAAAGATTTTTTCGGAAGTGTTACACGGTTTTCGTGCCATATTTAAATTGTATTTCGATATGCGGAGTCAGTGGGAATCAGAAACAAGTTTGTGGTTTGATAACTTTGTTTTACGTGTAATGCAAATGACCACTGCATTGACTGTATACGCACGTTCAATGCTTCATAATCTGCATGCTAGTGCTTTTCTTTTACTTTGACTTATTTTTCGACTATTATGGCAGGCTATTTACTTATTTTATGGCTGCTCCCTTTCAGATCACCTGCTTATCGTTTAAAATGTACGTAAAAGTGCAACCATATCTTCTTTTAGAGAATTTGTATGTTTTTGCTTAATTTGCTTTCAACTTTAGATAAATTATGTTTACGAGATTTTACGATAAGCAAGAGACGTACTTGAACTGGATATATTAGAGAGTGTGAAGTCTGTTGTAGAGGTATTTTGATCTTTTTGTAGACATCAGGAAGTGTTTATTGTGACAACTTTGTAAATGAGTTATTCTAATAATCACCAGTGTCTGTGGTATATACGTAAGTTGTATACGTGCGTACACACAATATAGAATTAAATATTTAATGCGGAGCAAAATTGCATCATGCATTAAACAGAAATGTACAATCAATGTTTTATTTTGTGTTCTGATTATCGCAAGATCAAAGCATACGAGGAGTAATGGTTACTTTTGTCACATAAATACATTTGCTTTATTTACCATATAGTAATGACTCATTGTCCAGTTCGGGAGGTTCATTTACCTGCCAGTTTTATATTTCACTGTTGCTAAAGATTATTGGTGAGACACTCGGGGGAAATCCAGCATTTAAATGTAGACTCTTATAATGTCGATTAAGTGGAGAAAATGTCCGATCCCAAAAAAATCAGTTAGTAAAAAATGAATTGATATCGCTGTTAAGCATTTACAAAGCTGTATTTGTACCGCTGAATTTAACAACGTTCAGTTTTCTGTATTACAACAAGGTTCAAAGTACAAAATAAATGACAAAAACATCGATCTCTTACGTTCGCCTCTGCAATCCGAAAATAATTATTGCAATTCTATAGTTTACGCCATAAACGTAACAGTTTTGTTTAGTAGTTTGTTACTCTTGTTTCCGAGAACGCAGGTTATGGTTATGCATGCATTTTTGCTTAATCCGGTATTGTCAACGTGATCTTGTGTAATTGGCAACATCATGCTAATTGCTGTGACTTATGTCCCCTGAGCATGAGCCGTTGAGCGGCGTTTTAGAATGGCACTAAATCTTCACCCTAACAGCCTCTTTGCAGTAACACGTCGCCCCCGGTAACGCGAGTAAACGCTTGTCCTTGTGTGCCGGGAAGGAGGGGTGTCGATTATGAGATGCGCCTGTGTCGTAATTGGAGCAGATGGTGCTGAACTTTGTAAGCCCCCTGTTTTCTTCGGCGCTCGCCGCGTTTCGAGCACAGTGGGCGCACTGCGGGACGGCTGTCAGATTTGTTTGCCTCAACCTTTGTGTCTTGCCACCATTGCCCTGCGCGTCTTTTTGGGTGATAGTGTGTTTTGGCTCATCCATGCATGCATACAAACATTCAAAAAAATAAATGTGTATGTTTCAAAATAGATTTCTTTGGCTTTTCCTCCTTTCAGGATTATGTATAACCGCTGCTATTATTATTATTATTATTATTATTATTATTATTATTATTATTAATATTATTATTAAGTATTTAAAGTGGACTTCCACTCAGAACCTGGGGAAATTGTATCGTCCGCCAGATGATGTCCTAAGTTTCTCAGTGAAATTGTAGCACGTATGCTGTATGCCATGTATCGTTCGCATTGTTGTTGTTTGTTTGTTAATGTTCTGCCTTTTTTCACACCCTTTGACATCATCTAGAAAATATTTTATTCTACTGGAATTCTCAGGGAATAAAATATATACAGTTTAATTAACATTTTATTTATACATATTTTTCATTGTCCTCTGTCAAAAATACTTTACTAAAATAAATTTAAAAAAATTGTACTTACGTTTCTTTATGTTTGCATTTTTTCATTAAAAAAATGTTAGTCTTTTTATGGTTCTTATTGTTCTATAAGTTCCCGATACTATAAAATGTGAAAATTAGTCCACAGCAGAGGATGTTAACTTAAACTTCTTCCCCACTTCTGGTCCCCTGTACTATATTCAGTGAAAACAGCTCTTCAGATTAGGGCATGAAAAACTGGCTACTTTACAGTACTGTATTTAGACAGTCATTTGGTACAATGTCAACAGAAGAAGCCTAACAGAATTTGGTCTCCACTGAAATGAAGCCATGCCTTGAGCAGATACCGAAACTTAACAGTTCATTTTTGCCCCACATGCACAAAACAACACCATAACCTTTAATGGATATCTACCATGTTCAGAGAAAAAAATAAAAGTATTTACCAAATCCATTAGAACACTCTAACAAGTAGATTTGGCTGTACATTGCGGTTGGAACAGTATCAATGGAATCATGAAAACCATGAAAATACCTCGCTAGTGAACGATCCAAGCTTAACGCTTTAATAGATTTCACTTTGCCACAAAGCATAATCTAAATGGACAAGTGAGTGGTAAGCATTCAGGTTCTGAGTACAAATGTTCTGTTTTCTGTGAAGTCTTTTTTTCCCACTTATTTCTCCTGACCTTCCATCCTGAAAAGCTTTTCCCATGATTCCAATGACCACGTTCAGCCAATCATTGAATGCAACGTCAACAACGGCCTCATTGAGGTTGTTTTCTGCTGAAGTGGTTCCAGGTATTAAAGCAGAGCCAAAAAAGTTCAAGATTATTCCGGCTCTACATGCAGAGGATGATACCAGGGAGAGTCACTGCTTTTCAGCGTCAGCCTTGAAGTGGAAATATGGCAATAACAAGCCACATGGTGCATACATTTTCTGGATGACCTGTTTGTTTATTCCACTGAATTGAATTAATAACTGAGCATATTGTGAAATTAAAATCATAAGTTGAGTGGCTACTGCTTCTTCTCAGTTGTGCATCAAGTCCCTTTTAATGTTAATATTGTCGGGGTAATCTATAAGGTTAAATGTACTAATAACTTTAAACTTCTGGACACTTGTAGATAAAATCTAGAAATATATTAATTTATATTGTTAGTCTAATGTCTTATCCAATTATTCTTGCAATGGCTTACAGAAAAAACACAGTCACATGTAATGTGAGTGCAGTACGTCACAGTCCATTTGCACATTCACCAATTGCGCTTTTTACCTGGCATACAGGAACTGACCCATACCCAAGCCGTACCATGAAGAAAGGCTAGTTTTAGCACGGTTGCAGCTTTCTTTGGTTTTCCACTGCAGAAAGGACGGCTCGGTAACGGCGTTGCTGAGTTTGGTGAACAACGGTGACAGAAACCGAAGAGATGATTATTTACTGTTTACATGGTATACATCACAATTTACCATGTGCAGTTATTCCACTGGAACATCTGTGAGAATGACTGTGTTAATCAAGTACCAAACACTAGTGCAGTTAGCATTCGCTTGTACAGTATTACAGTATTCGGTATATTCAAATACTTTTTTCTTTAGAAGCTTTGCCACCTGAATGAATTTCTTCACTATATATTAAAACATTTATCAGTGGCTGGGCTACCATTTTGCGTAAAATGTAAACATCTGATGTGATTGTGCCTAAAAATGTCATGCCAGCAAGAATCAATTTGTGTTGACTTAGGAAATGAGTTTTGCTAGAAAAAATAGTGTGGAATTGTTTTTAAAGAGAGGTACAAATAGGTATGATTTTCAGTTAAGGTGCAGATTTATGTGTGCTTCACAGTGCAATTTTTGGCATCTAGGGGGAATTTTGCCACACAGTTGGATTTCATAGCCCATTGCTTATTTGTTTCATGTGACCTGTTTTGTTTTTGTTGGCCAGCTGAGAGCTATTGGTGATGTATGATGTTTTTCCTCAAGGAAGTAGATAGAATGTGCAATAAAGGGGAAGACTTTACATATTTTGGGCTTAAAACTACAAGATACCTCAGTTCACTAAATTAATTGCTGTTTTTTTTTGTTGCAGAAACACAGCACCACATCATGTTATGTTCTTTTACTACATGTTCTAATATGTGAGAATATAATATAATAAATGGAGTATCAGTTATTACTAGAGAAAATGTCCATGCTGCCCCCCTCAATACATTAAGGTGTATTATGTGCTAACGTGTTGTTTCTTAGGACTAGAGAGTATAAACGTTGTTTACTAAGGTAAATGCACAGCATTAAGTACTCTTAAGATATGTTACGAATTATTTTATATAATTTGAACACTACCGCTTAAAAAACAACTGCTTTTGACAAAATATTTGTCAAATTCCCTTTTGCTACATTAGTTCCAGTGATAACAGCACACCTGTGAATATTGCATTTGTTTAACAGGTGGTTTATAATAGCCCCTTGTTTTTAGTCATCTCCTTTTTAGGTTGGCAGTGTTTTCACCACACTGAGTGCTTGTCCCCGTATACAACCTCTTTGTCTTGTGTTTTTCATTTTGTCATTTTCTCTGCATCACACTTTTTTGGCCCGGCGATGTTTTCTTTGTGTTCTAGTACTGACTCTTTCATCTTAACCCTGTACATTGGATAATGAATATTTGGTTGGATTTTGAAAATAAACATGGTGCCACTGCGTTTGGATCCTCTCACTTCTGATACTTACAGTATAAATGCAATGCATGTTTGTCACGGTCCATGCATCTACAGTACATATGCAGATCTTGTATTATTATTTTTACTCTGACTTGGGAGGGGTATTTGAGTGCATCATAGTAAAATTCTGCTGAGAAAGTATAAGGTCTAAACTGTTCTGGCAGACCCTATAGTTTGTATGTGGTAGACCTTTGTCCCATCCAAATTTATTACTTTTCTATGAGCTGGTTGTTTGTATTGCATAGAACATAAAACCACTGCATAAAATCAATTTGCCATAAATGCACTATATATTTCCAGCACCCCCCCCCCCCATCTATTATGATTCAGTAGAGTCTCAAAGAAGTGAAGTGAAGCAAGGGGAAAATGAGAAATAAATCTCTCTTATATTTCTTCTTTACTGTCATTTATACACTTTCGTGTCAGGAAAGTCAAGCTGTAAATGGGAGTCTTCCAAAGTCAAGGTTATACCAAGGAATGGTTTGAGATTTTCCTTGAACCCGAAGCAGGATATTGTGAATCAAGATTTATTGATACACAATGTAGTATTTAAACATATTTTTAAAGAAAATTATACTCTGATAGCATGTGACTCACACAACCTTGTGTTTCAGGGTCACATTCTTCATTAGACTTGAGCCCATTCAGTTGGACACATTTATCTTGCAGAAAGTCACCTCACATAAGCCTCTGTCATCTAGTTTGAGACATTATTTTCAGGCAGACGTAAACTGCATGTAATCTTCTTTCATAAATGGTCAGAGTTTTGTAGTAAAGCATACACAATTTTAAACGTGTTATAGCCACAAATACATGTATAGTTACTTACTGTTTAAAATCTAAAATGTATCACATTTTCAACCAAAACTAAATAAGGAAACAGGATCAAATAAATGTTTTGCACAATGTCCAGTGGACCAGTGAGAAGAAAGTTATTCCCCATTCTAAAATTGATTATAGCAACATCAGACAAATGCTACCCTTAATTAGTGCCCACAATACAGCTTTGGTGCACTTCTGGTGCATAGTTACTTTAATGCAAGATAACTTGGTCTGTGTAATTTGCAGTGGAGTGATATGTTTTCTCCAGATGTAAAGGGACCTAAAGTAACACGGAAAAAAAACACAAAATATTCCAAACACCCGACCTTCATGTGGATTGCATTCTGTTCTTATTAGTGCACAGTGGATTCATCCTTAATGTTCTGCTGTCTGTCCCGTTTTCGTCATTCTCATGGTGTGACCAATGACCTCGATAATTATAGAAATCTGTTGATCTCAGGTTTTGATCCAGGGGTCTTTGTGAGTTTCTGGGTGACTTTACTTGCTATTCTTGGGAAATTTTGCCAGGGAAGCAGCTCCTGAGATGATTCATTACCATAAGACTTTCAATATTTGAACAACATGGCACTGACTGTGCTTCAATGGAGCACCAGAAAATTTGTAATAACTTTCTTCTTATGGTCTTCAGAAATTTCATGGCCTGATGTGCCTGTACCTGATGTGTGCTGATATGAGTGAAAGTTCATATTTATCATCAGATAGAACTGAACTATTTCAGCCCTTATTGTACTCACACAGCTGACCCTGATGATCCCGTTATGTGGCCTGGGATTGATTTCTCACACCTAAAGGTTGCTTGTTTCATTACCTTGTACGACAAAGAAATTAAAAAAGCAGTGCTATATATTTTTCTCTCCAACAAAAGGGTAATATTTTTTGGTATTGCTTACATTCTGCACTCTAGACAGAATTTGTTTTATTTCCAGAAAAAAAGCTCTATTTTGAAAAGCCGCATCTAAAAACAGCATCACATAATGGTATTGAAAACTGATCTGTGAATTATGTATGTATTTATTTGTTGGTTTATTATGTGCAACATGCATATTGCATGTATTGCCCCTTTTTTATGGGAAGTGAATAATTCACTTGTCCATTGTCAGGTCATTCTAAATGAGGCCGAATAATATCCCCGAATAACAGATACCGATGTACTGATAGACATTGGCCTGCATGCTAATGTTTATTCGGAATTTATCATACAACCTCTGCATTTAAAGTCTGAGTTCATTGTTGCAGATTGAGTCCGTCTTTAAACATATCAGGTTTAGAATCAGCCAATACTCAAATCTCTCTGATACCCAGAAAACTTGCATGCTGAATCTGTAATATAGCCTTGCAGTAAAGACAGGCAGTCCAAAAATCATGTGTTCCATTGGAGTTGGGGGAGTGTTAAAAGCAGCTATTTTCAGGCCTTAAGCAAGATTTGCTAGCATTAAATTATAATAATTTTTGCTCTTTAAATTAATGTAATACAATAATTAATTGCCCATAAATTGTACATTGTCAAGTTGTTTTTAGTGTTAGAAGTAAATTAAAGGCAATATAAATATCAATACACTAGATAGCACTCTAAATTGGAGCAGTGAGCCATTAGAAATTTGATTAATTTGATATGTTTCATTATGGCTGCTCTGTTCTTTGTCCTTTAGGTATCATTTTGCTTGCAGGTGTCATGTTGACAGTTGCAGACCCTTGATCATAGGTTTCTGTCAAGACTCAAGACTTATCAAAATTAGACCCAACGTTTGTCAAAAGTATGCAAACCAATGTAAAAACAGAACTTTGTAAAGATATCAGTGTCATAAACATAGTAGGTGAGTGGTTAAGGAAGTATAATATTTTATTGAGATTATGAAACCATATTCTGCTATAATATGAGCATTTACACTAAATGTCCATTTTTGATTTTCTTGTTATTTTTTATTCAAAAACATAATCTGCCATGTTTTAAACCTGTATTTCAAATTGTTATCTAAAAAGAGCGCTATGAAGATGTTTAATATTGTGCAAAGCTGATACATTTTGATGACAGCCATGGCTTGTAAATGTAACTTTGCATCACCCCCAATGTACAAT
Source organism: Brevimyrus niger (assembly GCA_015164015.2). NCBI lineage: Eukaryota > Metazoa > Chordata > Actinopteri > Osteoglossiformes > Mormyridae > Brevimyrus > Brevimyrus niger. Next base: position 10,412 of record JAABNY020003915.1, read on the forward strand.
AATGTCTTCTGTACCTCACACTGATCTACCCACTATGTTACTTTGATTGGTTTTACAAATCATTGAAAACCTCTCTGGTTATCTTTGTAATCTCACAACAGAGTGCCAATTACATGTCTACATTACGGTTGGACTCCAGTTAAAACTAGCCATATATACTTTTAATAATGAATGAGCCAGGAATCAGGTTACTTGAATACAAATGGTGAAAGTGTGAATACTGGTTGATAACCGTCTATGAGACGCTAGTTGTTTTTTCCATATGTTTCTCATTTATGTGTCTGTGTTGCTTGGCTGTGTTGTGTGTTGCTTTGCTCAGAGAGCTAAGACATGCCCAGTACACAGTATTGCTATGCAAGCAGTGTTGGGTGTTTAGTAGTGTTGGTTTCCTGGAGATGGATGAATTGGGTTCCTGTCGCCGGAGACCTTTTAAAGTAGAGATTCATTTGAAGATTGTAAATGGTGTGGCATTTTGAAACAGAATGTTATTTATAGAAGTGCTATATGCTGTTCACATTTTTGAGCAAGAAAATGAGTCTATCGCAGTATATATCACCTTCCTTTATAACTGGTACTTTGTGGAAATTATTGTTCCTATGGCTCCTCTTTCTTGCAAGCAGCGATTGTGATAACAATGACCTACAGCTGACTTGTCACCCACCTGCTCTTAGCAGGTTCTTCTGGTCCCGCAATATAAAACAGCAAAACAGCCATATAAGCAACGGGAACTGAATATCACAGGTATATGCAATTTTGTAGTTGTGCATGAGTATTTGGAGAGATCATGCGTGTTGTGAGAAATTGTTCCAAGTGTGATAAATTATAAGTTAGGGAGAGTACAAAAACAATAGCATGTAGAACCCAAGGAAATACAAAATACCATATGTAAATCCCAACACAACAACAGGCCCATTATTGGAATGGTGCAAAGATGAACATACAGTACAATAGTGGGTTCTGACTGTATAGTGTAAATTTGAATTTAATTGAAATTAATGTCTTCAGTAGTACAGGTTCCACATTTCCATATTACAAATGAAGATATTGTGCTGGCTCAGTGGGTAACACTATGATGTCACAACTTTTGTAATTATTACGTTGTGTGAATTTCCCCACAATGTGATAAAATCCTATAACTTTTTACCGTGTGGGGACACGGATAACCTCAAGTTTATAAAAAAAAAAAAAAAGTGAATGCAATCAAAAAACTAAAAATGCCAAAGTCAAGGTTAAGGGGTCAGGTTGTGTAGGGGTTACAATTGTCATAGTTGGGCATAGGGTTATGCCCATAGAAATGAATGGTGAATCACCATAAAGATATGAATACTTGGATTGTGTGTGTGCGCGCGCGCGTGTGTGTGTGGACTTATTAAAAAGCCCCTAGGTGTTTTATTATCCAGTAATTAAACTTCTGTATGACTTTTTTTAAATGGTATGTTAACCAGTGTTTGATGACCAAGGTTTAACCTCCTCTCTTACGTTCCCATTTTTTGGTGAGGATTCTGGACTTCCCAATCTTGATTTTAAGTATTTTTGGTTTTATGAGTACTAGATCCCAGATTGTCTCTTGCCACTTCTCATGCTCCAGTGCTTGATGCTCACAGGTCCCGCTCTGTTGTCTGCCTTGCATTCCACTGGTCAGTCATGAATAAAATGTTGATGCTAGAGGCTAGGCTGACAGTGACTATCTACTAACAGAAGGAAGAAGACAAACACTTAAGGCCAGTCGAGGTGTCTGAAGGACCAAACCCTTTACAGACACGGGTGGACTGTGTAACAATCAGCAGTGTAACATATGTAAAACTTACTGGGATATTTTATATGAAAATATACTTGTGCATACGTTTATGTATGTTTTAGATATGAAATAATGTGCTGTAATGTCATTTTCACTGCTCAGAAATGCAGGTTGTAGTTTGAAGGACAATAATTCAAGCACAATGAACAGTACTGCAAATTCTGTGATAATGCCGATGAAAGAAAACCTGGGAAACCCACTGCAGTTTTTGCCAGTGGGTATTTTAACTGTTAATCACAATTCAGAACCTGATTTGAACTGTTGTTGTATTTGGACAGCAGATGCATTGCAAAGTAGACGTGTGCAGGAACATCGTCTGTCAGTTTTATTCTGGATTATAATTGGATTTCTACTGGTCTTAGTGTGGAACATTAAAAATTAAAGTGAAAAGAATTAAGGTTTTGATACCAAGTGGTTGCTAGCAGTGTCACCCAGAGCGAGTGAACTAAATTGGGTTCAAATAGGGCACACTAGTAGGAGAAACCAGTACAGTAGATTGAGCAGTAAGAACTATAGAGAAACAATGTGGGTAAAAAAATTGTGAGGTTGAAGACCTGCTTAGCTTAGAATGTGCAGAATTTGGCTTCCTACAACTGGTTAAATGATAAAGACGAATTCTGCAATAGCGCTCAAAGGTAAAGCCTGAGTGTTCCAAACTATCAATGATCTTTTTCTAAGTCTTCCATGGAATGTAAAACAAAAATGAATGGTTCAGTAAGGAGCAGTACATAAATATTGTAAAAATGTGTCATATTGTAATGTGTGGTTATTTGAGACGCCCCAGCTGACTCACACGCATTCTTTTGCTTTGTTTCCTTGCTGTTGTTTGATCGATGTCATGGAGGGACTGTGCCATCTTTCACCAGACCGCCAGCTCATGTGGGGTCTGCTCTCCGCTGACCCAGTGCAGCTACACTGCGTTCAGAAATATCATCCAGGGTTGTGTCTGTCTGTAATATTAATTCAGGAAGTTGCTGTAAATATTTAATTATATCTAAAGAATATATACTGCTGAGTTACAACTGTAAAATTATTTGAAAATAATTTAGAAAGCCCAGAAAACACAATACAGTTAATGATTGACTGAATGTAGTGAACAGTTAGCTTATGTGCTTTACCAGCTTGCTTTAGCTTTGTGTATACTTATTAAATATGTAGACTGACGTTTACTGTCTGAATCACTTTCTCTCTCATTTATATTATATTTCAATTTCAGAAAGAGCCAAAAGAGGAAAGGTAGTTCTGATGCTTTATCGGGAAACATTTTTTAAGTTATTAAATTATCAGCTTATACTGTGAGACACATCTCATTTAAATCAGAAACTCAGCTGTACCAACAAGATGGCTTTTAGAAGTTTATGATAATTCACATTTATGATGTTTTTTGTTCGCTCTTTTGTTCTTAAACACTTTTCGACTTACTTCCTTGAACTACCATTTTTTCAGTATTAATAAATTTTTGTAAAGAAACTTGAATAGTAAGCCCTATTACATGTACAGTAACTTCAAATTGATTAAATTAGGCCATCTTTCTAAAGATGGACCTACCTGTTATGTCGGGGCAGACAAGCAGACAAGGGAAGTTGTAAATGTGAGCAGAACAGGATTTATTTACGATAGACAGACTCTGAACAGGGAACGAGGTAATGTCAATGACAGACCTGGGTATACGGACTCAGATGTGAACTTAATTACACAGAATCACTTGGAAGTAACACATGACAGCTGAATACAATGAGCAATTCACATGAGGAAATGAGGAGGGTGTGGCACACGGAAGGAGCAGATCATGATGCTACCAAAGCCATTCATTGATGTGTGGATTCATCTGCATGTTTAACAGTAATATATTTGTGAAATACTTTTGAAAAGTATTCATTTTATCCACGTCATCTTATCAGATTTCATTTAATTTTACTTGTAATTAAATTATGCAAAAATGTGTTTTTTTTTTACATGTTCAAAGCCAAATATATTTTGGTCAGAAAGGGTTTCAGCACCTTTAGTCATCAGCTGTTGACCAACAGCGCATGTACCAGATGACTTTACACCAGATGACTTTACACAAGATGTACCTGATGACTTTACACCAGATGTACCAGATGAAGTTACAGATTGGATAAGTTTCTTTGGAAATGCCAGAAACAATGTTGACGGCCGTACTAAACAATAACAAATACCCATGAGTATCATTATTACCAGTGGCTTGTTTTCTAAGTGTTCAAATCTTTTTCTTTGGGGAATACTGTGATGAATTGTCTGACTTGATGAAATAATTATTCTTACTAATTTGGTCACTAGAGTATTTGTTTGTTTCATTTATATTTTTTGCATATTTATATTGGACTTTGAGGTATGGTCTTTTTGTTATTAATTGTAATACCCAAATGCAAAGACCTTTGTAAAAATATTGAAGAGATTAAAATGGATAAATGCAAGTTAATTTATTAAAATTATTTTTTTGAAAACAATGTGTGCGTTTTTGGAGAGGAAGATATGTACAAGACGAAAAAAATATAATAAATTATCAATTTTTGCATCACATTTGAAATAGTTATTAGCTAGCTTAATTCTAATTGACATTTTACAGTTGTGAGAATCTGTTACTTGTGCAACTAACTTCACTTTAGTTTGTCACATTTAGTTGAGCTGCATTACAAATAAAATTATTAGAAAATACTTCACATCCTTTACATACTTTACAAGACATTACATTTAGTATTCATCAAGGTTTCAGGAAACATTAATTGGTATACCTTTTGTGTTCCTATTTGCTGATTTGGGCTATTAGAAATTACACTATATGACATAGAAATGGTATTCTGTTTTAGCATAGTGAACCTGCATACTTTACCTTTAAGATAAGTGACATCTGCATGTCAGGCATGGGTATTTCTGGGGGAGATTGGGGGGGGGGGGAGATTACTGAATATGCAAGAGAGCAAGCACATTTTTCACCCAATGTGACTTTCTGTTTTTATTTATAAACCTTCAAAGAGCTCTTCTCTACTGTAATTGAAAACCAGTGTCTGGTGATCGAAGTCTGTGCCCCCCATGAAATGATGTAAATAAAGCCACACCTTGGCCGAGTGGGTTCTGCTTCAGTGAAGCTCGCAAACAGCCTGACTGCAAGTGCTGAATGAGGACAAAACCGGGTAAAAATCTGGATGTGTAGAAGGTGGTGCCCTATTAATGGATGTGGCTAACGCCTTTGTCTTTCAGGAACAAGAATACTGAGTGTGCTGTTGTAATGAGAAATATTGTCCTGTTTCTACCAAAAAGGGTAGAAGTATATTGAGGCTTCATATACAGTACAACTTTGAAATTTTATAGCAATTAGGGAGGAAATCTTCAGTCACCATATACTAGTCAGCATACAAAATCTTCAGTCAGTGTTAGGTTGAAGGTTATTGAAAATAGTCCTGAAAGTGGATACTTATTGTACCACATAGATAGGTTTATATATGTAATTAGCAAGGCATCATCATGTTGCTCGAAGTAAGACTAAATGGTTTCCAGAGCAAGGAGCCAAAGGCCTTGAAATAACTTAAGTTTTATTTTGAAAATGTGGGAAAACAGGGTGATCGGGGTCACTATGAGCAGATGTGACACAATAAAGTAATAATAGCAGTTATTTCTCAAGTTGAGGGTGAGTACAAAGAACACCACCAGTAAAATTTTAAATCAACACTGGTGCAGGTACCACTGCACTAAATGAAGTGAACAATCAGAATTCTGAAAATTGAAAATGATACCATGCCAATCTACTCTTTCATTGTGTGTCCAGCTAACCAGTGGCTACTGCTTAGGTTACACGGCATAGGCAGGCAAAGGGGAGACGCTGAGTGAAGAGGGGAGGATCCTCTGCTGATAAGATGGGACGGACTACGTGCATCAACATTATTTGGACGGCCTGACACACGCTGAGAATAATTCTCATTGGAGGAGCTTGACCATATGGCTGATACAATCCAAAAACTGGCAAACACACAAAAAAACTGATTGAAACATTAAAAGGCAATGTATCCAAAACACTAAGAAGAATGGTGCCATATTTAGCTGTGCACCCTGAAGAGATGTAACAAGGTAATGAAGATCGAGAAGCACATTATTACAGCAACAGTTTTAAGCCTGAGATGTATTTTCTTCTACTTGATGAAGCATGGATTCCAGCTATGCACTCTGCACCCTGATAGCAGTAGGAACTTTAAGAACTCTTTAGCAAACACTTCCTCTGCCACCTGTCCTTTGGAAGCTCCAGCTCTCCTGTGATTTTCTGCTGCAGGATGATTGCTGTGAAGCTCGGAAGAGGTTTCAGTGCATATGGAAGCACAATGAATGCTTAGGCTGGCTTTTTAAAGTAAGGGCTCAGACAACTAAGGGGTGGAAAAAGTAAAGAGTATGAAACAGCTTAACTTCTTGGGCTGTATGTCAATGAGTAAGTACTAGGGTAGGAGATCCGACCCATCCATAATAGAGACTAATATCCACCTGTATTTATTTCAATATATGCAGGAAATAAAGAGTTTTATGAATGGTGTGTGAGTGTGCCCTGCAATGGATTGGTGCCCCATCCTGGGTTGTTCCCGCCTTGTGCCCATAACCTCTGGGATAGGCTCCGGACTCCCCGCGACCCTGAATAGGATAAGCGGTTACAGAAAATGGATGGATGGATGGAAGGATGGATAAAGGGTTTTTTCTTACTCATGATACATATTTTGGGAAAATACACCCCTCAGCCTCAACAAAAGCAGCCTGGTCCTATTACCAGCATGTACAGGCAAAGGGTAATTACATCTATGTTGTGAGCAGACACACATCATCTTCAGCAAGTGACAACAGTAATGAACTGTTAAGCTTCTTGTTGCAGTTCCACAGCAATAGAATGGAATATGACAAACCTCAGTTCCATAAGACCAGGGGTTCTCAAAGTCCTGTTTCCTGAACTGGTACCAGTTGAGAAGTGCACTGGGCCACAGGATGCTGGGCATTAGGGGGAGGGGTTGGTGAATTAAAAAAAAATCTATGTGTTCTTAAGCTTTGCCTTTTTTAAAGAAAGAGTTAAACATATTAAATCTGTCCTACTAATCAATCTCTCGCTAGCACCCCTGGAGTCGTGACCCATCCCGTACATTACAGATTCATTCTGTATATTATAAGTATATTACATGTCCCATGGTGAAAAATAAAACGTCTCCCCTTGACACTCAGCAAAGACTCCTGAGGTCAAAAAGTTTTACTGGTTCATGAAATTTTTGTTTAGCATGCTATGTACAGAATGTCAAGGAGGATAGTGGCATTCCATTTTTTGTGCAGATCATTTTCAATTTAGCAACAAGTAAAAACCACAGATCCCTCTGATCAACACTTGGGGTCGGCGCCGTATTTCCCTGAAAAGCAAAATATTTTTATTTGTACAGTAGTCATACACCAATCAGCCATAACATTAAACCACTGGCAGGTCAATAACATTGATTATCTTGTTACAATGGCAGCTGTGAACAGTGCTATTATATATTAGGCAAATGAACAGTTAGTTCTTGAAGTTTATGTGTCGGAAGCAGGAAAAATTGGCAAGCATAAGAATCTGAGTGATTGAACAAGGGCCTAATTGTGATGGCTAGACGACTGGGTCAGACATCTCTAAAACGGCAGGTCTTGTGGGTTGTGACCGGTATGCCGTGCTCACTACCTACCAATAGTGGTCCGAGGAAGGCCAAAAGGTGAACTAGCCACAGGATAATGGGTGCCCAGGGCTCACTGGTGTGTGGGGAGTGAAGGCTAGCCCATCTGGCCTGATCCCACACGAGAGCTACTGTAGCACGAATTGCTGAAAAAGTTCATGTTGGCTATGATAGAGAGGTGTCAGATGACACAGTGTACTCGGCAGAGTGCCCATGCTAGACCCCTACCTACCATCAAAAATGCCTACAATGGGCATGTGAGCTTCAGGTTTGGACCATGGAGCAATGGAAGAAAGTGGCCGAGTTTGATTAGTTCCATTTTCTGTTTCATCGTGTGAACAGCCAAGTGCATGTGCACCGTTTACTTGGGGAAGAGATGGAACCAATGGATGCACTATGGGAGAAAGTGTGATGCTTTGGGCAATGTTCTGCTGGGAAACCTTGGGTTATGGCATTCACGTGGATGAGACTAAGTGCACCCCATCTAGGTAACTGTATTCCCCCAAGTTAATTGCCTTTTTCAGCAGGATAACATGCCCTGCCATACTGCAGAAATGGATCAGGAATGGTTTGAGGAACATTTGTGCAAATTGTTCAAGGTGTTGATTCGGCCACCTATTTACAGTCCAATCGAGCATCTGTAGGATGTGTTGTACAAATAAGCTTTAGCTTTGATTATGGTGCACATTTGTCATGGCATTGTTTCCACAGGCTTAAGCAACATCTAACCCTTTATTTTCACCCAGATTTGCATTCATTTCTCACCGAGATCCTATATTGACAAGTGAGCTGAACCACTCCATAAACCCTCCTTCAGCACATCCCAAAGACCTTCAATGAGGATAAGATCACAGCTCTGTGGTGACCAAGTTATATGTGAAAATGATTCCTCATGCTCCCTGAACCACTCTTTGACAATTTGAACCCAATGAATCTTGGCGTTCTTGTCCTGGAACATGCCCATGCCAACAGGGAAGAAAAAACATCATTGATGATGGATGGAGGTGTAACCTGGCCAGTAGATTCAGGCACTCAGCTGACTTCAGTTTAGAGCTGCATAACATTACTGAGCTGTAATAATGATACAGTCATTGGCTCTTAATTATTTGCTGATATAAATTAAAATGATTACTTTTTTTGGCAGGGCAGTGTTAGACTTGAAGGATTTGCTGCTAATATCTTGGTGCCAGATACCACAGGACACCTTCCGAGGTAGAGTCCATGTTATACCTTTTTTTTTTTTTTGGAGGGGGGGGGTGAATAAAAAAAGAATTCTAGGTTTTATTAACCACCAATAAATTGCAACACAAAGAGGGTTAATATCCACCTTGATCTCATGAAACTAGCCTAACTTTTACCATAAGCATGATCACTTGATCACGATTGGACCACAACAGTCACATGACACATGCAAGTTCATAAAATAAGTGTTATGTGTAATATTTGCAAAATATACAGCTTGCCCTAAATTTGAGCAGAATGATAACTCTGGGGTTTATATGTGTTATAGTGTTAATTGTGAAATCAAATGTGATTTTTGTCACATTTGCAATGTAATGAGAGCTAAACATGCAGCACTTTCAGCAGCGGCAGCAGGTTGGGGGGGGAGGGGAGGGAAATTCTGAAGGACAGGGGGGTAAGGCGGGATTGTGGACGTTCATATCTCGGTTCGAGTCTCAAAATCATTACACCATTAGTCATTAGGGTTTGACCAGCTCAGCTAGGTCAATTAAATTGTAGTCTGACATGCAGTTTTTTCGCTAGCCCGGCTAGTGTTCGGTTATTTTTATTCACCCTTTGTGTACATGACTTTCTTCAGGCGAGTGGGCAAGCTTATTCTCCAGCCGTGCACATTATGCTTCAGGTAATGCATATGCAGGGTGGCCTGTAAATATTGAAATAAACATCATAGAACGAAAGGGCCTAATCGTCTGACATCATAATATGTATTATTGGTCCAGCAGGCTGAACTCCTAATAGGACAAAAACCAGGACAAACCATTTCCACTCATCCTCAAAAAAATCTTACCCAGATGGCCAGGCAGAAGGGAAGCCAAGATTAGAGCCAGACAAGAAGAGTAACAGCAGAACGTCTTGCGACACGAGATGCACAACGGGCTACACAACGACCCAGCTCCGCAGCCAGGAGACATGCTTTCCAGAATGTAACACCTATACAAAATGATGGGCTCTGGTGATCATTCAGCTGCAGTTCAAGCCACCCATCACTAACCCGCACATCCTGTCATTCAAACAGAAAGTCTCCACACTCTAACAGAACCTACTGCATGCCAGGGAGCCATGGGAGGGGTCTCCACCCACAACAGTATTTCTGATTTGACAGTTAGCAATCATGTGATAATACACATTATCAGGCGGTATATATGAAAGCAAAACATAAATGGTGGAGTATGGGGAATGCGATAGGATTGCATTTCAATTATTCAAATGGCATCAAAGGAAATGTGGGTATAATCCATGCATTTTGCAACATATACTAACCACTCCAAGGTCCTGCTGGGGGCTGTAACTTATTTCAGGCAGCATGGAATACAGGACAGGGATAAATGCTGGATGGAAGGCTAGTCCTTCACTGGGTGCACATATAGATACAGTCAAACAATAGGAGTAATTCACAGACCACACACCAATTCACACACCAAATAACATACTTCCATCTCTTTGAACTGTGGGAGAAACACTGGGAGAACAGACACATACCTCACACACAGGGTAGGAGCCCAGTGCCAGAGGTGTTACTCCCTGAGTTATGATGGAATTTAAATTGTAAGTCATCCAGTTTTGACTACTTTAAGGAATGTTTTATACCTAATTCTATTGACTAGTGCAGAGCCAGATTTTAAAGAGCTGTTTTCATTGTATGAAAACATTTGCATGAGGCAAAGGGATGCCATATTGGATGTTCAGTACAGTGCAGTCTTATGCAGTCCAAAGAAATGTTTATAACTAGGGCAGTAAGTGTACTTTTGCTCTGAACGAAAAACACAATTTAGCATTGGAACATATGCAAAAGAGTTACACAATAAAGACTAGTAAGAATTTCTTCAGAGGCACCTTAGTCATTCCATGTATTAATTAAATTTCACCACCAGCTCACTAATAAATTTAATTGGTTAAAAAAGTGAATGAGATATTGACGAAGTGCGCTAGTGTTCAAGCTAAAAAATACATGGGTGCACTGGAGGGTTGCTGCAGATACTGGGGTGATTTTAGCAGACGTCATGAAATGGCTAAGCTAGCACACTTTGACAGGCAAAATAGCATAGTTTTACACCGACATGATTATTTTCTTTGGCTTTTGCACAGTACTGTAGGTAAACAATATTTTAAGTCATTTAAAAATGTGTTGCTTACTTTTTATGGAACTGTTCAGTGAACTTTTAGTATTCCTCAAATGAAATGCACTTTTGCATACCAAGAATTGTTAAAATGGAATCCAATGGAATACCTGATTTATCCAGTCAGTTTATGTGTTTAATTAGCTCTGCATGAGGTAATTGTGGTGATGTGTTGAAACTAAAATAATATCTCATGGCACCTGCTGTTCTTTACGACACACTCCAAATGCGAATTGTCAGCTTACCACAAAGACTTACCTCTAGGGAGGGTTCCAAACAGTCAACTTTGTAGTTAGTCAATGCACAGCAACTTCAAGGGGAAAGCGAGAGCAGGAAAATAAAAACAATGAACAGTCAGACAATGTGTTGTCACTTCAAACTGTGCACCTAAGATGAAATGCTGCGTGATAAATGCTATGAATTTAATCTCCAATTCGCATTCATCAGCATCCATACTGCAGCGTGAAGCTCAATGTAGAAAGTAACAAAAACATCCGTCAGAGATTTCAAAGCTCTCCATCTGTTCTTATATTTTCTCAGCCTGTGGGTGATGTCCTGTAAAAGACAGGGTGTCCTCTACATCTGCGTGTTTTCAAAGAGATTCCAGCAATTTATTTTTTTGTCCTGTTTTTTAAGTGCATCAGCCTTGGAATCTTAAAAGCAATTTAGCACTTTAGGCTTCAGGTAACTGGGCTGCACCTAAGCTTTTAGTGAGTTCAGAAAAAATGCATTAAATGGCTTAATAATAGAGAATAAATCCACTATCACATTTTACTTAACATCATAAAGACATTGATTATAGCATAAAGTGTCAGGTCCATTCAGTCCTAAAACCAAAAATTAATATTCTTATTATTTAATGTTGTTCTATACTCTGTCATAGACATTTGAATTGTTTACCCCTAAACAGTATTAAAATGACTGAATTATGAATTGCATAATTTACTGGGTGGCAATCCAGTCAGAAGAAATTTTCAAAAAGTGGTACAGATCATCCGTAATGTAAATGGTGCCTTTTTGTTGCAGTGAATGTAAAGGCTTTTTGAAAGATTTTTCATCTTGCCTTTGTAAAGACACTAAGACGTTTCATCCAGCTCGTGTAAAAGTAATTTGATGTGAAGGAAAGGTTGTGACAACTTAATCGCCTTACTTCAAAAATGGCAATGCAAACATTTAAATGACAAATGCCATTACTAATCCCCTAAGACCACAATGCGTCATACTGTTCAGGCTGTTGTAATGACTGATTGTGTAAATTCTATCATCAAAGTAAACTATACTGCATATCGGTGTCTTCCTTAAAATGTATCCTGGATGGTAAAATGTACTGGTATAAATGGGTCCATCTCTGTGATCTAATTTTAGACCAGATGAAATTAATGTAGTAATCATAATCTATATTTCTTAGTACTAAGAGGGAATTTTAAATAACAAACAACCTAGGGCTTGTTTCTCTCATGCGCTTAAAACAAAGCGAGTAGCTCAGCTTATACTCGCATTGACATTTATTTGCAGATAGACTAGATATGTACTTTGGCCAAACCACCTCAGGGATGACAATCTGAATGCAGCCATGTAACAGGTGATGCATCAGCACCGCACTAGCCCAAATGAACCAGTGTGAGTTTTATTTTCCAGTGCCCGGAGTTCCAATCTTGCCACCAACCCCCAAATGTTCTCTGTAAGTAGGAGGACCAGCTTGTAGGGCTGGCTGTAGATTAACATCATACCCAGGATGTAGAAATTACACTTGGGTCCAACAGAGTAGGGTCTGTCCTGGCATCAGCCTTGCAATTGCTAGCACAGATCCCTAGCCTTAGAGCCACCAATCCGCCTGGCTAGCACATGTGGTATTGGTAATCGTTATACACGTAATGGTGTAGATGTGTGGTTTTAAGAGTGTCGTTAATCGACTTGCACAGATGCACCTTCTTATTGCGTTACGCAAAGTGAGATTAACAAAATAAAAATTTTAGCAAATGAAACTGTATCATTTGAGTCTTCAAACTAACTTTATAAATGAGACAAAACTGTTATGTTACAGAGGTGAGTTCCTGAGAATGACCTACAGGTATATGGTTTTTAAAATCCAGTCCATATACATTAGAGGTTTCAGAGTTCTTCTTTTCCTCTTCATTCAAAACAATTCTGCATACAAGCAAATATGCCAAATCAATAGATGTAGTGCTACTGTTAGTATTGTTAACAGCATGGACTGAAAGTTTAGAATGTATTGCTGATAAAAAAAAAAAAAAACGAATAACGCAATCAACTGCATAGTCCAAACAAGCTTATATACTACGGCGTAGGCTATGATGTATTATTCCAAACAAATTCCCAGTCACGGTGACTAAAAACCCACACACAGCCCCATTAAGCATAGAATGGTTACCAATTAGGTAAGTGTCCTGGTCAGGTACTTCCATTGGGGATCACTGACCAAGACTATGTATTGTGTGAAACAAAGGGGGCATCCAAAATTGCACATTTACGCAGTAGGTACTGAATTTCCTTAGAAGGCTAATACTCGACTTGCAGAATGCAGAATGTATTGTATGTCAACATGAGAACAGTATGCATAACACCGGGCATACAACAACTGCCATCTTATATGTAGCCTGACACGGATGTTTACCAGTGACCCCCCACAAAAGTTAAAAACTGTTCAACACTATATTTAGTAGCATTGGCAAGCTGCCTTTTGCTATTGGAGGTCATTAGTATCCCCCAGCATTCTGTGAGCTCTGAGCTGAGTCCTTGTCTGTTGTCATTGTACTGTATATAGCTGTGCTATACACCAGATTATCGCGTGAGCTTTACCTGCATTTTTTTATGATCCTTTGCCTTATCTTTGCATTCCTCTTTGCAATTCGTGACATCTGACTTGTAGTTTGTAATGGGACCTCCCCATGTTTTTCTCTCCTTTGAGTATTGCGGGTGCTTGTGTGTAGTGCAGCGTAATTGTTGTCATTGTGTCCTTCTAAGGTTGCTTGCCTCTCTGGAGCCTAGCATAGTGTTTCAGTTTCACACCTATATTTGCACGGCCTTGTTGCCAGTCTTCACTGGTTGCACATACCATCAGAGTATAGTGTGAAGGTTGAATCAGCAGAGCAATAGCATATGCTATTATACAACTATATAAAAAGACACAATTTGAGCAAGCAACATTCTTTCATTTTTGGTTGCAGCTTTAATTGCCTTATGGTATAGTGTATTACATCGGTTGCATACTTTGGAATTTTACAGAATGTAGTATGTCATCCAGGTACCATTTGTGTACTGTGTCATCCATACTGAGGGTTCAGACATATTGCTGATGTTGCATACTCTATTTTGCCCACAACACACCAAATAGGTAAACAATTTTGGACACACCCAATGTGCACGAAAATACAGGACAAATAGCATCTCAAATTGGATCAAACTGCAGTTGGCACTGAAAGATTAGCATTTCGTAATCCATCCAGATACATGTGATGCATTCAGCCTCCATCATTTGAAGTACATCAAGGCGAGAGGGAAATATTTTTGAGCATCTCTGTCTTTGCACCCTTCTCCGTCTGTCCTGTTCTTGCCTGGTGCTTCATATACTGTGGCGTAGGACAAACTAATTCCTTTCAACCTCTTTTTGACTATTTTTAAGTGAATCAATCATTTTTTAATCTACAATATTTTTTGCCTAATGTATTCAATTACTAGGTGTGTTGACAAAGCAGATGTCACTAGCTTAATATATTTCTATATGTTATAGTTATATAATTTCTAGGATTCTTAGGATTGCAAGGACACACAACTAATTTTGAATCTATTTTCTCATTTGAAATAAACCAGCTATTTTGAAGTGTGGAATTGTAATCCATCACAGGGAATGCACTCAGCCTCACACACACACATGCACAGCCATAACCCAGGGCGAATTAGAGACATCAGTTCGGCAAATCATGTCTTTGAAGTGCAGAAGGAAACTATAACTGAGTAGAAAATGCAAACTGGATTTTGTGTATTAATGTAAATGGCAAGTTTAGTCAAATGTAGGCCTAACAATTTATGTTCCACGATTTATGTTCCAGAAAGCCAAAATCCACAGGGTGTCAAATAATATTTTATCTGTTTTTTATTCAAATTTGTTATATCCTTGCTAAAATAATCACGGTTTTATAATAATGGTAGAAAGTTAGTAAGCCAGAAATTTTGTTATTGAATAAATTTTTTTTGGTTTATAATTGGGTTAAGAACGTTGATATTTAAAGTGCTACAATATAGTATATTTTGGAAAAAGCAGTAAAATAATGAATTTACTCCATGTAAGTGGTCTTTTAAATGGAGTATTACCATAATGCTTCTTGGCTGGGATGTTATTCTCAAGCTTGTTTAGAGATCTGGGTTCACGTCTATCTGAAGCTCTGCACTTACAAAGCTTATTTATTTGCTTGGTTTGCTTGTCTGTTTTGTGACTCAGGAAATTAAGTGACTTAATGTGCATAAGTGTTTACTTATGCACATTATAAACATTATAGAGGGAACCTGTATAGGGGTGGTGGAACCTGTTCCCATAGCACACTGGTTCTGGCCACAGGTGGAATGGTCAGAGGATATCATGCTGGAAAGTTTGCTTCCAGTTTGAGACTCGGGAGATGACAAGGACTGCCATTCTCTGCCATGCAGTTGCCGGTTCCAGCCCTGCTCGAGCCTGCTTCTTGAATGAGCTCAGTGATTCTCCCGCCAGCAATCCATACCTCAAGCCTACTTCTCGAACAGCCTGTTCACTGCCATTCAAGGCCTCTGCTCTGCCCGCCGGCTTCCCGCAGCTCCAGCATATCGCTATGTCTGCTGCCAGCCTGCAGCATAGAACTGCTCATCCCATCAGTTCCCCAAAGCCTCCCGAGCCCTGCCTAGGGGAAACTGCTGCCGCACCTCCAGAACCCTAACCCAAAAGGAGCCACCACTCATCCCAAGGACTGCTGTTCATCCAGAGCCCAGCACTGGCAGCCCTTGCCGTCTGTAGGCCTCACATGCCTCTGAGGCGAATCCAGAGGTCATCCAGAGGTTGTTCCCACTTCCAGAGCCCATCTGAGAGGGCCACTCCACCTGTGCTCTAGACTCTCAGCCCAGAGAGACTAGACTAGCTTCATCTAGTGTTCTGCAGTGAACATTAGTGGTTACCCCAGGTGCCCCGGCTTCATCCTGCACTCCTGAGGTGTTGTCGCACCTGCCGTCCCCATCTGCACCTCTCTTGTCTACTGGATCTGTTGGCTGTCCTGCTGGTCCCTGTTGCCCCCGACCCCTCACCAGTCCCTGAAGTCTTGGACCCGTCACTGGTCCCTGCAGCCCCGGACCCATCGGCTATCCCACTTGCCTCTGCCCTCATGTTGTCGTCCAGCTGGGGTCTGACCTACCGTCTGTTCCTCCAGTCTTTGCACTCATGACCTCTTCAATGGCTGCTGGACAGAGATTGTTGGCTCCTTGGCACCCCAGCTGAGCACTGGTTCACCGGCACTCCATCCAGGACCACCTGTCACTTTGGCCTCCTGGTTAAGCATGTGTTCTACTGACCTGCTTCTCCACAGAAACTGAGCATGTCCACAATCTCATATCCTGGCTCCTTGCCAGCACCTATCTCATTTCCTGGTTCCTTCCCAGTGCCCGCCTCGCCTCCTGGTTCTTCGCTGACACCTGCCTTGTCCCCAGGCTACTTGCCACCTGCTAGCATCTGGCTGGTGCCTTCCTCATCTGCTCTGGCCTCGTCAGTGCCCTCCTCATGGCTTCACCTTGCCTCCTTGCCTGCCGACACCACACCACTTACTGGTCCTTTATCAGCAGCCTCCTCATCACTTTCTGGTCCCCCTTTGGTGGCCTTTTCAAGAACTCCTGGTTCCCCATTGCCAACCTCCTCAATGTCTCCTGGTTCCCCATTGCCAACCTCCTTGATGTTTCCTGGTTCTCCATTGGTGGCTTCCTTGATGCCTCCTGGTTTACCGTTGGCAACTTCCTCCACGCCTCCTGGTTCCCCTGCAGTTGTTGGCCCTCCAGAACAATCCAGAAGCCTCTTAATTCTTCCTAGCTGTGTTTTGCTCCTTACCTCTCATGCTATGTTGCATACCAGCATCGTGTCATTCATTTGTTATTCCTGTATTTAGGTGCATGAGGGCTCTTCCTGAACTTCATCTGCATCTGGGTCTTTTCCCTAGGCATGACAAATGGGCGGATCCTGCCCTTTTTTCTTTGCATGGAGAAAATATATTTTAGATGGCATTTACATGATGCGTTTAGATTCTTTAGTGCATGGATAAATATTCTTTGTGAATGGGTAAAGGTGTAACACTGACTATGGTTACTTAATTTTTGAACTCATTTTACAGTCCTATTAACAATCCTCCAAGTTACATCAACTTTTATGAATAAAGATTCCTGTGTACAATCTTGATAAAAAGAGAAAGGCTTTAGATTTAATTAAAACAATTTACAACCAAATCTTACCTGAAGAAACCATCTTGTTTCTATAAGCATGCTTTTCATTATATGTAGGTGCCTTCAACATGAGCTGAGCTCCATAAAATCTGCTACTGTTTGATTAACAAATGGCAATTAAATTCTTAAAATTACTTGTGCTGTTCAAAGCTAATGTAACTGCATACATTTTCGTAAAAAGAACAATAGAAGGGGAATGATATTACAAAGAAAACCACTTTATTGATCGTTAGAATTACTTGTAGCCCCAGCTATCTCATTATACTCTTGTTTTCATGGTATCTCTGAATACATACAGTATATGAATGCAATGCACAATCAAATAAATATTCAATATATAGATCATCCATTTTATCGCTAAATACTGTATATAGATAAACCTTAATCATGATAACTAGAGTCTTATAATTTTTCATGTTGTGCTAATGTTTTTCCGAAAGAAGCAGATTTTTCTTTTTACAGATTGTATGTATTTTGGTGGTATTCTGTGTGTATGAAAGCATCACTTATGTATCTATTCAAAATTTTCTGCATGAGAACGATATGCAGGGGCAAATGGGATGTGCCATCTGAGATGTTCATTCAATAGGTACTTTTGAAGTGTGACTGTGTACAAGTGTAAGTTTACCTTTCTTATTCTAGCAGAATTGGCCGTAGAACTGTAATGCAGCTACATATAATAAAATGTTTCTATGTTCTGACATAGATGGAGCTTTACTGAGCTAAATGAGAAAAGTAGGTGGCATAAGTATGTAGGCATGTAACCTGAATGCTGACAGTTCAAGTCACAAGAGTAGAGCCGGCGTAATACTCCTGAGGAAGGTATTTAACCTGAATTGCACCTGTGGGATATCTAACTCCATAAATGGGTGGAAGCTGTCACTGGCCAAATAAAAAGCAAATTTAAATATAATATTACAGACGCAAAGTAGTACAGACGGCCTTCTTTATATGAAAACCTTGGTGTGTGTGTGTGTGTGTGTCTGCATATAAAATTGTATATACCTCCCAAGAATGAATTCATGGGGTAAATGTATTCTCTGTGTTCATTTCAATTGAATACTTACGCCATTTGGTGTTCTGCCTGCTCCCAGCCTTCTGGTTTTCAGCATGGCTGATTTTGTGCAGAAACAATTGTGAAATTCTTCAAAGAAAATAACTTTTTTTAGCAACTGTTTTAGCTCGATAATTTGAAAAATTCTAGACATTTTCTCCAGGATTTATTCCACTAAACAAAACCGTTTGGTTACTTCATATGTTGTGCAGTTTTTTTTTAGATACATTAGCTTTTGGAGCCAGTCTTATTTTCTTTTTCTTATTTATGTTGTTAATGCACCTTGCATTGATATATCTTTACATTAATAATGTTATAAATTTAATATTTATATTCATTATTTAAAAACAAAAAAGATCCGACTGAGGTCAAATGTGGGTCAGGGAAATCAGATAAGAGGCATTAAAGAAAGCAATAAATGTCATGTGTAGGTTATTTTTTTAAATGTATGGTGTTACAGCCAGATTGTTGTAATGTCCTGCTGTAAAATGATGGTTGCCATACATTCATATGTTTATTTCAAAGACAGTCCCTTAAATGGTGGAGCAGCCTCTTAGAATAAGAATGTTTATTACACTTCATTCCTTTAAAAATTATATGCAATTTGCTGTTAATGGAAGTAAATTGTATCAATTTATCTGACATGTTTATCATTCTGAAGGCCTTTTGGGATGTAACAGACCCACATGCCATGTTATTGTTGTCAATAACACAAGTGAAATTATGGGTTAGCTTAAGCTTGAAATGGGGTCAAAAAAGTTAAAAACCACAAAATTGCACAGTTACTTCGTAGGTCTCCTGAGTCCTTAAGACAGTGCTGAAAGATAAGGTAATGATATCATTATTGTATTTTGTTACTCGGTCACATGCTAAAGCACATCATGAATAAATGGTTTGATGTTTTAAAAGTCGAAGTGGCTGTACAGAAGGGATAATGGCGCTTGTTTGTTTTTCTTCACAGAAAATTGTGACAGCCAACTTGTCTTCTCTCTGCCTCAGACTTCATTCTACAGCTCCTCCCAATTTTCCAGCACGCACAGTCCTGGTTTTGCCAAGCTCAACAGACGAGATGGTGAGTATGATATTAACATCAGTTAAATGCTTCAGGCTCCATAAACATCACATACACTTTGTAAAAACCTATAGGACTCTACTTTGATGATATAATACAAAGCATAAAGCCTAAAACAGAAATACCAGCAATGGGTGTGTCCAAATCCATTTAACTATTTTGACGGTGGAAAAAAACTTTGTGCCAGCACAAGGTACAAAAAGATTGTCTAATCTTCTGCTGTGGATTGATATTATAATGGCTCGTTTGCCCAGCAAGCCAGTTTGCTTTTTGCCCGAGTATTCCGCAGATGGACAGAATTGTTTAATGTGAGACCAATTTATGTGACCTACAACTACTCACACACAGACTGTAAGGCAAAGATGTGTTGTCAGAAGTTAAGAAAGCTGTACATTGCGATGTAATACTTATTCTATAAAACATATGTATATAAATTATTAACCCAGACCACACTTGTGTAAAGAATGACTGACACAGCAGCGAAACATAAACCACGGATCCGCTCATAAGATCATTGTGTCTTCGGGAATGACATGTTGGGGCTTGAGAGTGGAACACGTACCTCTCAGGTTCACTCTGCAGCCTGGTACTCATGCTCTCCCCCACCGAACCCGTTAGAGGTGAAGCGGGTGTGAGTTGAGGTAGCAGCCAGTGTGCCCTTGTTTCTGGCATCAGCAGATCATCTGTTATAATGGTGTCAGAAGACAGGGTAGCTCACTGCTAAGCGAGCAAAGCGGCTGGGAACAGGGATTTAATCCTGCCTGTGTGTTTTTTTATTTTAATTTTGGGTCTTTAGTTTGCAAAATATAAATTAAAGTGCAATGTTTATTCAAACAAAACATAACCTACAGTTTTTGAGGTGTTTTAAAATGTTCAAATAAAAGGCAATTGGGCTGTTATTTTTCTACTCTCACAGTTCAGATTCCTTACCAGGCTACAGATGATTCAGCTCCTCTGCCAGCTGA
>JAABNY020003926.1:0-30751 GCA_015164015.2 Brevimyrus niger
CAAATTAATTCAGTAACTTATTAATTAATTCATATTTGTTTTTTGTTTTAAACAATTCTACTTTGCATTCACTATTCTACATGTGGAGAAAAAATGTCTTTTAGGCACAAGTTGAAATGCTGCCATGTTTGTTTATTCTTGTTTTAATATTTGCTTATGAATTTTTCAAACACTACACAATAAAAAAGTATTTGAATGCATGATTGGGGAAATATGATCTGTTTTCTTCTACATGAAAATAAGTTTTTAACAAAATTTCAGTGCAAGTACACTTTTAATCATTACCGAAATAATTAACCTCATTTCCGAAACCTATGTATCATTACCGAAACAGTTGTTCATTAAATGTTAATTTAATTAATAGAAAAATAGTACTTTGATTTTAAATGCATGTTCAGAATCTACAAATTATGTTCTTTCAGGTTTGTCCGGTCATTTTAAAAATATGTCAGGTTTCAACGAAATATAAAAAAAAAATGGTTACAAATTGTGGAAGGTGTTGCGGTAATGAGAGAAATCAATAAAAATAAAAAAAACTGTTAAATTAAAAACACATATCATTTCAGAATTTCAAGTAACTGTGCATGACTATTAGTAATCCATTTTTAAAATTGTGAAAATGCACTAGCTTTTCTAACAGGGTTGATGTTTTCAGACTGTTGCGGTAATGAGATATTTTAGGACGTATTTTGGAAATTATGTTAAAAAAAGTGTTCAGTGGTAAGTAAAGGTTTTTAATTTAATGTTCACAAATACTCCAGACTTTGATTCTAATGTCTGACAAAAAAAAAGTTAATTTGAGCATTTTTAAAATTTTCTTGCTTGACATTTTTAGAACCAAGATTTTGTGAGAATCACCCATAAGCAGCGAGACAAAATTTCTATGATGAGTCCAGAACCGCTCTTATTCTACTTCCCTTCAGTGCAAAACAACCCACAGCTATATTATAGTTACGTCTACACATCCTATGAAATCAACAGACGGATTGGGAGAGCATGAGGTAAACTCTTAGCTGTCCATCGTGTCTGATGATGATGCTTTATCCAGGGAGTAGGGGGCATGATGGGGGTTGGGGGGGGGCGACAATGGTTTTGGCGTTGGTGCCACTTCATATGACTGTGGAGACCGATTCAACTCATCACACTCTTGGACCTCATCATCACGGATTTTAATAAACCTTGGCATGCTGATTTGCTCACATGACTAACTCATGAACCTGAAATTGGGTGTGTCTGGGATCAATATTGCAATATTGAGGGAGATTTAAGAAAACAAAGTTTTAACTTTTTTTTTGGGGGGGGGTATTAATTTGACTGGCTATATTTACATTAATGTGAGCTGCACAAAAATGGTCCTTATATTGTTTTAAAACTATTGTCCAGCTCTATAGATTGAACAAATAATATGGCATCCTCATATGAATAGTTACTATGTAGTAGTATTTAAAGGACGATGAGGTCCAAAAGTGTGATGATTTGACATGGAATGATCCAAAAACACAAAAAGGCATAAAGCTCAGCATTGCAAAAACTAAATTCAAACCAGGCAATCTTTTAATGATCCTGGACTAGGATATATACCCAAATAACACCTGCGGTTGTAAACAACAGATAAAAATTAGTAGCCACGAGCTAGGTATAGAACAACGTAAAGTCATAATAGCTTACTCACCTTGGATGACCGGGTACCTCAGTCAAGTTCCAGCTGAGCTAACGAGCACCCCATAATATCCAGGTTAGCCTTTTTATTCTTATTTGTTTATAGCTGCTCCCATGGAAACGCGGGTCGTGGGCGCGCTTTATATTGATGGGCACGCGACTGTAAAAAGAGCCGATCTGAGACCGGTGTTCCGGGTAATTCGGTTTCCCTATGTTTCCCCTGTCGCGCGCTGATTTCCACACGGTTTCGCTGTTGTTTTCATGTCTTTTTACGAAGCTCTTGAAGTAAACAAGCCATTTATTTTAAAACATCACATGCCTTTTCGATGTTTTTCGTTTTTACAGGTAATAAATGAAACTTTTTAATTAGATGGATAGAAATATTTCTTGATGAAAACGGTATAGTGTTGCTTATAAGACTATATTATGCGTGACGATCTACTGTATTCACGTGTAATAATGTACATGAGTGATTTTCAGACATATCACATACATATTTGCCTAAATAATAGGAGAAACATTATTTCCTGACATCCAAGGTATTTGGTTCCCCTCTGTATGTTGTACAGGTATACAGCAACTCTGGGCCTCGGTACTAATAACAATACAGTATTCGCATATAATAATGTACCTGAGTGATTTTCAGACATTTCACATACCTCTTTGCTTTAATATTAGGGGAAACACTATTTCCCGATAGACAAAGGAAACACAGGGAAACCAAATTGCCCGGAACAGGTGTTAACTCCAGATTCCAAAAGGTTCGTCCTGCTCACAAGCAACTCGACGGATGCCTGAAGTTAGCTGTCCTTCCATTCAGCGTCCAGCAGATGGGGTCGTTTCTCTATGTTCAAGGCTGCCAACTCTCACGCGTTTGGCGTGACTTTCACGCTGATTCTCACGCTCACACAAATCTTATGGCAAATCTATATTATTTTATTATAAATCTAAAATTAACTAGATCGAGCGTTGGGGTAGTTTTCAGACGCTACAGACCATTTTCCATGTGATTAAACTCTTGCATACATGTAAATGCGCGAGCAGACTCGTCTCCAATTGAAAATCTCGTGCCAGCCAGCTGACCGAAGCTGGAAACCCTGCACGTCTTCTGGTAGGGTCTCAAATACCCTGTGACAGCACTCAAAGAAGGTCGTTGAATACGAATATAAATGTGAATATAACATTTGGGCTGTTCTGGCTTTATATACTGAAGTCCAGGTGAGTCTTCAGTGTTTGTTCTTTTTGTTCGCTGGCACCACCCACCACCAGCATTTAACTACATTTCCCATGATCCATCGAAGCGGAAGAGCAATTTTCTTGACTTCAAGTGTTTCCTGTAGGAGTGCGAATGGGACATGAGACAGGCGTAAACGGAACACTAAGGAAAACAACAACCGGAACTCCTGCTTAAAGGCCGAAGGACTACATTTACATTTGCGTTACAGCGTCAGAAGACACTCAAGTCGGAAGAGGCGAGCGAAGTGGCCGCCATGGAAGCGGTGCCCCGGATGCCCATGATCTGGCTGGATCTGAAAGAGGCTGGGGAGTTTCAGTTCAGTCCGGCCGTGAGGCAGGTGAGCCGGGAGAAAGGCGCCGCGGGCTGGTCGGTGTTTCACGGAGGACCTGCGCGTCTTTACCAGCTTAAGCTGACTGCTAACGTTGGGCCTGACTAAATGAACTCGTTTGTTATGTTTATTAGTTTGCCTGGCTAATCCTATACGAAGACGATTGTATGCTGGCTGACAAAGGGAGATAAGTTCAGGGTCGCCTGCGCGTGTTTAATGGTCAAACAGACAGCTCCTTTTTCCTCAGGGTGTGTCACCGGCACGTAGTTCACCATCATACTGATATGACACGTGACGTGCTGTTTTTGAGCTTTCAGCTGCTTCATCTGGAAACTCTGGACACATCCTGAGGGGAGCCGTGGGGGGTCCGGAGCCTTTCCCGAAAGCAACGGGCACAAGGCAGGGAACAACCCTGGACAGGGGGCCAGCCTATTGCTGGGCACACTCACACATGCACACCTATGGGCAATTTAGCTCCAATTTAACTCCAATCAGCCTTGACTCAGCATGTCTATGGACTGTGGGGGGAAACCGGAGTACCCGGAGGAAACCCCACGACAGCACGGGGAGAACATTCAAACTCCACACACATGTAACCCAGGCAAAGACTCAAGCCCAGGTCCCAGAGGTGTGAGGTAACAGTGCTAACCACTGCACCACCATGCCGCACTCTCTCACTCCGTTTTCATTAAATACGTTTTTTTGATGGATAGGGGGTGGTAACAATCTTGTTCTGGCAGCTTTACCGTGTCTATGTGTCGCTTTAGCATTTAACTCTGTCATCCCTATTTAAATTTTTGTCTGTATCTGGCCCTCAGTGACGTCTGTCCAAACTCGTTTTCTTCGTCGTGTCAGGTTTAGCTGCAGCATTGAGACCAGGCCAGCAGCTGCTGAGGGTATGCACCGTATGGGCCCAAAGGCCAGAACATTGTCACTCGTTGCATTTATGCTCCAGGAAAACTTGTGAGGGTCCTAGTCCTTCGGGAAGTTCTAGATGCCATCTTAGAGGACCATCATTTTATGGTCCTCTGAGCAGAATTCTTAAGCTGGATGTCTTCAGTGAACAGTCTGAATAAGTGGGAAAAACAGTAAGCAGTACTTAACTGAATAAAACCAGGGACATGTTTCTGCAAGATTTGACGGATATTTAGAAATTTAATTAGGGTTAAATGAAGATATTGAATGTAATACTGAAAATACTGTAAAATTTAATGTACGAGTTTGGCTTTAGTCATGCTGTTTAAATCAACCCCTTTTTCAGACTTTGAAAAGTAAATGTGCGTCTGCGAACCGCAATTTGAAATTCAAATTGCTGATGGTTTAACTGCTAAAGAAGCAAATGCCGTCCCTGCATGTAAGAAGAGAACAGCTGTTCTGGTCAGACCAGGCGAACAGCTCGAGTTTGATTCACTTCCTTGCTGCTGACATTACACACTCGGGTGCGGCTGGATATTTTATTCTGCACAGTTTCTCAGCTGATACTGTCATCCAAAGAATCCTAACGACGTTCCATCAAATTGTACAGCAAGAGCCTTTCTGGATCTCTGATGATCGGTATTCAGTGGCTTCCTGGTAGCCACATCCTCCACCTCTTCGCGCTCAATCCAGTCCCCAAGCTCTGCGCTTCTTTGTGTTAGTGGTGGGAGAAATAAGCCCGTGTGAAGTGGGAGGCATCTCCATGCACTGTCAATCCCTGGGTGTTTAATGCTCACATTGGGCCCTGCTGTGCCTGGCTTGTACTCAGCTCATCTGTCAGGCATTATTTGAATAAGGGGGTGGAACAGAAAGAGTGAAGGCAATGAGGCTGTAGCTGCATTGTGTGTGTGTGTGTGTGTGTGCGTGCGTGCGTGCGTGCGTGCGTGCGTGCGTGTGTGTGTGTGTGTGCGTGTGTGTGTGTGCGCGCGCGCACTATCTCTGTGATTAGTGTGTCAGTGAGTCCTGCTTGTTTCGGAGCATTAAAATCAAGTGGAGCAGGTCTGTCTCTACGCCACTGTTAGTCAGAGATTCCTGTTAGATTGTTGTTTTTCACTGATCTTCACAGGCTTGGTGGTGTGGCAGATCTGAAATTGACACTGACATGTTTAACGTGATTTATTTAAAATTACAATAGTTATGTAGGCTGGTAGAATGTGTTTGCTGGGATAAAGTGATCCTTTCCTGCTTGTTCACATGTGACCTTCGGAAAATTTCGTGCTGGTGACGGAATCTGGGAAGTTGTCCCGAGGTCACCTCCATACGGAAAAGCCCAGCGCCCTGTTTTTCGATGTCCTTTTGGGTCTGGATCCTCTGGGCTCACTGAGCCTTGCGTTCTGCACTTGGCATTGCATGGCTGCGACCCCCCCCCCCCCATTAAGGGACTGTGACATGCAGCTGTAGCCCTCAGGACAGGAGCAGTAACGGGTTCATGCGGAGCAGGTGACAGCATGACATGCCCCAGCCCTCGATGAAAGACAGCCACAGGGAATTGTGGGATTGCTGTCAGGCCAAACAGAGGTGGGAGTGACTAAGATTCAGACTGGGGCGGCTCTTTGCATTTTGCATTGATAATATGGATGGATCATTAGAGAATTAGCTACCTATGAAGACCCTGAGGCCTGGGATTTGATTTCCAGATGTGCATTCTGGTCCAGCAGAATGCTGACCGCGAGAAGGTTGGCGAACCGTCTTCTGGGATGTGCTGGTCCTGTGGCTTCATAGCTGTACTTCTTCTCCTCTGCTCCAGTTCATCCTGAAGAACTATGGGGAGAATCCAGACAACTACAACGATCAGTTGAAGAAGCTGGAGCAGCTGCGCCAGGCAGGTGACGGGACAGGAGGGGTCCTTGTGGGACGGTGTCGGTGCAGGCCTCGGATCAGGACCATGTGACTGGAGGGTAGCCAATGACAGTAAGGGGGCGGGGCATAAAGCAGAAGGAGTGTAGCGAATGTGACCGTAAACAGCAGCTGACCTTGTAATTTCTTTGTTAAATCTGTTAAGAGCAGAGGGCTGTGAAATGACTCAGATTCCACAAGCTTGTCTCCATTCGTGTGTGTGTGTGTGTGTGTGTGTATATGTGTGTGTGTGTGTCTAACCGCCCCACTGCCCCCCTCCAGAGTGCGGTCAATGTGACCAGGGACTTTGAGGGCTGCAGCACCCTGAGGAAATACTTCGGGCAGCTGCACTACCTGCAGAGTCGCGTCCCGATGGGCTCTGGCCAGGAAGCCGCCGTGCCCATCTCCTGGTGAGGCTCCGCCCAGCACCGCGTGCCTCTGGGCTCCCGCCCTGCGGCTCCTTCAGTGCTGCTGTAGTGCTGCACTCCACCCATGATGATGAAAAAGCGTCTCTAGCTGCCTCTTAAGGTCGCTCAGATGTTCTGGTCTGGGATGCGGTTCTTTAGCTTCCGTCTGCTTGTTGATACACCTGCTCTGTTCTGGGGCCAGGTCCCTGCCCTCCTGTACACTTACAGCCCCCACAATTCCCGTGCCTTAGTGCTGGTCCTGGATCAGTGGATGAAAGGCAGTTTCTGTTTATGAAGTACTTGGACACATTAGGAAACTTTTTTTTCCCCCCACATGTATCATTTTAAAGATAGGAAAGTGGTCAAGTTAATAAATGTCAAAAAATGATCATGGATAACCCTCCTGCTATTTCCTGAGATGCTTGCATTTGTCAAAGTGCTGGGCCAATCAGAACTGGTCAGACCCGAAAGGAGGAGAAAGAGAAAGAAACGATGCAAATAACCTCTGTGCCTTTGTCCAAGGACCGAGATTTTTTCCGGGAAGACGGTCACTCATGATGACATCTGCTATGAACAAGCATGCATCCTCTACAACCTGGGTGAGGAGTGGGGGCTCTAGAGAGGGAGGGGGGCGTGTGTGCCGTGTTTGTGCCCCGCTGACTGCCCGTCGTGTTGCCCTCTCCCCAGGGGCGCTCCACTCCATGCTGGGTGCCATGGACAACAGGGTGTCTGAGGAGGTGAGCTGGCCGGGCTTGGCCCTTCTCTTCGGCCTGAGCGCTTCTGCATACTAAACTGTGCCCCCCCCCCACTTCCCGACCAGGGCATGAAGGTGTCCTGCACGCACTTCCAGTGCTCAGCGGGGGCCTTCTCCTACCTGAAGGACCATTTCAGTCACAGCTTTAGTGTGGACATGAGTCACCAGATCCTCAACCTTAACATCAACCTCATGCTGGTAATGAGCTCTCGCACAGGAGTCCCACGCATGTGCACATGCATGTACGCAGGCACACGTGCACGCACACAGGGCCTTATTGATGCATGGTTGAGTTGTCATGGTTACGCTGCCCCACCCCTCTGCCTCAGGGCCAGGCTCAGGAGTGTTTGCTGGAGAAGTCGATGCTGGATAACAGGAAGAGCTTCCTGGTGGCTCGCATCAGTGCCCAGGTAGGTCTGTGCACTGCAGCCCTGGTAAAGCTCACTGAACATAGCCCACAAAGAGAGTCAGAGACACACGGGCTTTGGGAGCAAAGCCCCCATCCGACAGTCAGCCCTGGGCTCCGTACGATTGGACGGTAGGGTGGGTAACTGCTTTATATAATCGTCTGTCGCCCCCTGCAGGTGGTCGACTATTACAGGGAGGCTTGCTGGGCCTTGGAGAACTCTGATACGGCCTCTTTGTTGGGGAAGATTCAGAAGGATTGGAAGAAGCTGGTGCAGATGAAGATCTATTATTTTGCTGCCATTGCTCATGTGAGGGTCTTGAGAGAGTTTCCATGGTGACCCCTTTACCTCTTTCCATGTTATCCTGGGTTCTGTATGAAGACAGCGTTGTGTTCCGATTGTGGTGTGTATAGGTTGCTGTAGGTTTGAGTAGAGATTGCGGTGATTCAGTGAATTATTAACCAAATGTGTGAATAGAGCTGTGATGTTTGACGATGGTGTCAGTCTCCTGGTGACACACCCTACCTTCCCTGCAGCTGCACATGGGGAAGCAGGCGGAGGAGCAGCAGAAGTACGGGGAAAGGGTGCGTCTCCATGTCCTCATCACTCGTGCGTTTGTCCCAATGACTGGCTGTTGTCACTGTTCTGAAAGCCAGGAAGTAGCCTGCAGTAGAGAGATGACGTCATTCAAAAGCCCTGTAATGTGTGAAGTTAATGCTTGTGTGTTTATGGGCAGAGGCAGTAATTCATGCAGAGATATTCTGTTGCAGCTGGCCTACCTGCAGAGCTCCCTAGACAAGCTGAATGAGGCGATGAAGCTGGCCAAGGTAATGTGGGGGGGGGGCTCTCAGTCTGGGGGGGCACGGGGCAGAGATACCGTGACCTATTGAGGTGTTTTGATGCAAAGGCCTGGGTGCAGGGAATCAGTAATATTGTGTGATGGGCTGTGGGCATGAGTCTGTGTTCAGCAGGTAAGGAGTGTAACCAGATGGTTAATCAGAGCTGCTAAATGGCATGTCGTCTCTTCAGGGGCAGCCTGACAGCGTGCAGGAGGCCTTACGCTTCACCATGGACGTCATCGGAGGAAAGTAAGACACCTAATCTCTTCTACTTTGACTCGGTGGCATGCCGTGCCTGGTGGGGTTTGACTCCTGACCCCTTTTGCTTTGACTCTGTGATGCACTGCATCCTTCGCTGTTTGACTCCAGACCCTTTGCTGTCTTTGCTCATCTCTGGTCTCTCTGATCTTCCAGGTTCAACTCTGCTAAGAAAGATAATGACTTCATCTACCATGAGTCTGTCCCTGCTCTGGACACGCTGCCTTCTGTAAAAGGTGCTGGCATAAACCGGACAGGCGGACGAGCTCTCCAGTGCCCCCTGGCTGCGGTGGCTCAGACGGACACGTTCACCACGTTTTCACCCGTCTTCCTGTGCTCCCCCCCCCCTCAGGTGCACCCCTGGTGAAGGGCCTACCGGTGAACCCCACTGACCCCAGCGTTACTGGGCCAGACATCTTCTCCAAGCTGGTGCCTATGGCAGCCCACGAGGCCTCCTCTCTCTACAGGTGGGTGGGGGCGAGTGGGGTGGCTGTGCTGCGGATGTAGCACACAGGGCCTCTTGCGGTTCCGTGAAGCCGCTCCAGCTGGTGACTCACCCTGCTGTCCTCTCCGCTTTCAGCGAGGAGAAGGCCAGGCTGCTGAGGGAGGTCATGGCCAAGATGGAGAGCAGGAACGAGACTCTGGAGTGAGTTCGTGCGGAAGGGGGGCTTTGCCAGTCATTGTGGGTGTTTCTCAATATGCGTACTTGACTGCATTTAGCTTGGGCTGCACGATATATCGTTTCAGCATGGTCATTGCGATGTATGCAATAGTCACATCGCAGGACGTGCGTCGTTAAATAACGCAAAATAAATGAGGTGCCGTGGACAGCGCTTTTGGTGTTTTCACTGAACTAACAAATGTCATGCTGTTCTTTTTCTTAAACAACCCACAAAAGTCTGCCTGATGATTTAGGTAAATTTAAAGGTTTTTAGGTACAAGACCGACACGCAGCTTTGCACTGGCAGCTAACGGACACGTTGATCAGAGAACGAACCACCAATCACAAACATTCTCTAACCCAGCGCCAACCATTTAACCCAGCGCTATTTTGTCGCTCATGTTAACTCCCATATGGGATAAGCCTCCTTAGTTTACTGTTCATGTGCTGTTTAGTTCTGATTTAAGTAATCATTACAATTTGGGCAAAATCAACTCAATCTTTTTAGAATGATTTTAGAATGATACCAATAGAGCAGAGGTCACTAACAGGCGGACGGCGGTCGGGGTCCAGACCCAGAAGCTGTCCCATACGGACCCAGACCGATACCCGAAACGGAAAAGTTATCATTTAAAACCTGACGGGGCGCTGCTGGTTTAACCGGCACAGCGTCTGTAGTCTTTTCGGTAGGGTCAGGGTCAGGGTTAGGGTTGGGGTTTGGGTTGTTCTTGCCCCACCCCAAATATCCAGGATGCATTGGCTGTATCCTTGTCAAACGAGAACAATCCCATGATTCATTGCGCCCAAAGTTTGTTCTTGGGGGCAAGTTAACGAGACCTCGGTTGCGAAGACCACGAGTACGATCTTTCGGTATTGAGAAACACCCCGTGTATGAGGACAAAGGGGGGGGGGCTAATCAGCAACTGTGTGTGTGAAACAGACAGTTTATGGACTCGCTGTGCTTGGACCCGAACACCGTGGACAACCTGGACATGTACGATCACATCCCGCCGGTGCTGATGGAGAGGTGTGCTGCCCTGAGTGTGCGGCCAGACACCGTCAAGAGCCTCGTCCAGTCCATGCAGGGTGGGGGTACACGCCTGCACACGCCTGCACACGCCTGCACACACGCGATATCCACGCAGAGTGACACGCTGCGCACACACAAACGCTCAAATACCCCGAAGTTTCTTTCCAGCTACCGTGTCTTGCTCCAAATATCAGGGCTCATTTCTTAGCTGCAGGATTCATTGTCTTCACAACATGGAAAGTAGTAAATCCAGTTTTAACCATTTATAATTGTGTGACATATAAAGTCACTGAACATACATTAGCACAGACACACCGATGACTGGGATTCGGTGACCAAATTGCTGATTCCGCATAATCACCGCTTGTAACCCCCCCCCCCCCACACAGTGCTGTCAGGCGTGTTCACAGATGTGGAGGCCTCACTGCGTGAGATCCGGGATGTTCTGGATGAGGACGAGGCGGGAGAGCGGAGCCTGGAGGAGGCGGGGGTGAAGCCGCCCCCCCAGCCCCCCCCTCTCGCTGAGCTGCGCCGTGACCTTGAGAAGTATCTGGAAGCTCATGAGAAAGCCAGCTTCACCAATACCGAGCTGCACCGTGCCATGAACCTTCACGTACCCCACCTGCGGCTGCTGGGGGGGCCACTGGACAGCCTGCGGGAGACGCTGCCCCACCCCCAGCTCAGCGAGGGTGAGCAGATGGGCGGGGCTTAAAGAAACACTTAAAAGAAAAATAAATCCCTTTGAACCAGAAGCCCCAACAGCACTGATGTAAACCTGCTTTGAAGGTCTTTGCACTGGTCTGCATTTTGGGGGGAATGCTTTTGTGTCTTGACTGTGCTCCTCTCTGTCCCCTGGTGGCCAGACGAGCTTGCAAGTCTTCACTGCATGAAGCGCATTCTGGGGAAGGTGCAGGAAATGCGAGACCAGCGGGGCTCCCTAGAGAAGCAGTTGCGCGACCTTATCCAGCAAGATGACATCACGTCCGTCCTGGTCACCACTGAACGTGCTGACATGAAGGTACGGTGGACACGCCCACCCACAGATGTGTGTGTAGATCTGCGATTCCCTAGGGCAGACCCCTTGCAATCTAAACCTTTCTGATTGGTTGGTACCTTATGGGGTAACCTTTGACCTTCTGGGAGACCACCTGTCTTCACAGAAATTGTTTGAGGAGCAGCTGAAGAAATACGATCAGGTGAAGCTCTACATTGACCAGAACCTGGCAGCCCAGGAGAACATCCTGAAAGCGCTAACGGAGGCTAACGTGCAGTACGCTATGGTGCGCAAGGGCCTGACGGAGACGGAGCACAAGTGAGTCTGCGTGTTTCACATTTTTGTGTGTGTTTTGACTAGATTTCCCCACAATGTGATAAATCTGCAACTTTTTAGCTTGTGGGGACATTTATTCAGTCCCCACAAGGATAAATCTCAAATATATATGCCAAAAATCTTGTATTTTGCTTGGTTATTTATGGTTAAGGTTAGCACTGGGTAAGAGTTAATGTTGTCATAGCTTTGATTACGGTTATGCACATAGAAATCAATGAAGAGTCCCCATAAACGTGTGTGTGTGTGTGTGTGTGTGTGTGTGTGTGTACACGCACGCATGTGAGCGTCATGCTGACACCTCCACTCACTGCTCTGTGCGTGTCCAGGTGGAACAACACCGTGCAGATGCTGGTCTCCTCCTACGAGGCCTATGAGGACCTCATGAAGAAGTCTCAGGAGGGCCGAGAGTTCTACCAGGACCTGGAGGGGAAGGCCTCCCAGCTGCTGGAGAAGGCCCGCAGCACGTGCAAGGCCCGCGAGGAGGAGCGCCGAGCCCTTCTGGAGAGGTGAGACCCAGGGCCCGATAGCACCTCATACAGAACCTCTGAGCCTCAAGGTGAAGTGCAGAGTGGAGGTTTCCACTCATCCCTCTCTCTCTCTCTCTCTCTCTCTCTCTCTCTCAGGGAGCTTCAGAAGAAAGCCCCCCCTCGGCCTACGGCCCCCAAACCCCCCCTGCAGAAGAAACCATCTGAGATGGACTCCTCCAGCTCCCTGGAAGACCCTGAACTGGCCCAGATAAATGCAGCCATCCTCAGTCTCGGGGGAGATGTCCCTGAGGAGCTACGCAGCATGCCCCCAGACCTGTCCTTCCCTGGGATGGGAAGGGTTGGAGCCCGTCCCCCCGGCCCTGACACCTTCTTACCTGGGGCTGGCGCAGTGCCCTCCCTGCACTGGCCGATAGCCGGCTCCGCTCCTTATGCCCAGCTGCCCGGCTTTCCTGCCCAGCTGCCTCGCTTCCCCCCCCAGCCAGCCCAGAGCTGCGGCCCTGCTCACCCAACAGGCCCCCCCACGGGATCCCTGCCTCAGCCACTTCACTCTAGCCAGCCCCACATTCCCCAGCCGTTACCTGTGCCTGGCTATGCCCTTCCGCAGTCCCAGCCGTGCCCACCAGGGGGTGCAGTCATCGTGAGGCCATCCACTACCACAGTGGACAGCGTGCAGACACCCATTCCCAGCTACGCCCCGACCCCCCGACACGCAATGCCCCCCATCACCACTACTGGTTATATGCCCCCACCCCAGATGGGCCATTTTCCTCAGTATCCCCCCCAAGCACGAATGCCCCCTCAGGGATACCCCCAGCCGCAAGCCCCATTTCCCCAGCAGCCCCCACAGGTACACGGCCAGTATCCCCAGTACATACCCCCACACTTCCAGCAGCCTGCCTTTGCAGGGCAGCTTCCACCTCTCAGCCACCCAGGCTTGTCGGCCCCACCCCCTCGGCCAGGCTACCCCCCTCCCCATGTGATGCCTGGCTCCCACCCAGTCCCCCCTGCCTCCCAGGCTCAGGTCTCCCCATATCCTGGCCAGACCCCGTTGGCACGAGCAACGATACCCCCCCAACAGCCGATGCCTCCAGCATGTGGCCCCTCCAAACCTCCTGGCATTCTACCCCACCAGCCTCAGCTGCCCCCGGCCTCTGGCCCCACCCAGCACCCCCTTCCTCATGGCATTCTGCACTCCGTGCCTCCTGGTGTTCTGCCCCACCAGCCTCAACAGCCCCAGTTGCCTTCAGTTTCTGTTCCCTCCAAGCCGCAGTTGCCTCCTGGTGTTCTGCCCCACCAGCCCCAAATGCCCCCAGCTTCTGCCCCCTCGCAGCCTCTCCCGACTGCTGGCCATTTGCCCCCTAATGCCCAGCTGCCTATTGCCTCTCTGCCTGGCCTGCCCCAGCAGTCAGGGACTGTGTGCTACACGGGAGGGGGTCCCCTCATGCCCCAGCCCCCTGCTGGCCCTGTTCAGCCGCAGAGTTCCTGCCCCGGTTACTGTCCCCCAACCCCACCTCCCGGGGGTCATGTATCCCATCCAGCCCCCACCCCACCACCAATGCTGCCACCCGGTTCTGGCCCATCAGCCAGCCAGCCCTCCAGTATGATGTCGCCCTCTCCCTCCCCAGTGCTGATACCCCAGCACCCCTCTCCATCTCCCTCTCTCACTGGAAGCACAGGAGTGGCCCACCTCCCCCATCCTGGCTCTGCCTCCTCTCCTCCCGTGTCCTCCGCCTCCCCACCTGCCGCCAGCGGCTCGGCCCCCTTATTCCAGCGAATGAGTTCCAGCACAGACGACCTCCTCTCCAGCAGCCCCGAGGGTCTGCACGGGGGCCCCAAGGCGGCCGGCCACGTCCTGCTGCCCACCAAGGCCGACCCGCAGGACGGGCAGCGCTCCCGGCAGCCCGCAGGCGTGCGGCTCATCGAGGGCGACCCCTACGGCGCCCCGGGCCGCATCCAGAGGCTGCGCGAGGACCTGGAGCGCTTCGGCGCGGAGGTGCAGGCGCTGGCGGAGCCGGCCGAGCTGGACGGCCGCTGGCGGGAGCTGCAGGAGCAGCAGGAGCGGGACGTCCGGCAGCTGTCCATCGCCGTGGCGCGCTGCTACAGCATGAAGAACCGCCGGCAGGACGTCATGCCCTACGACTGCAACCGCGTGCTGCTCAGCTCCGGCAAGGACGACTACATCAACGCCAGCACCGTGGGGGAGCTGTCCCCCTACTGCCCCGGCTTCATCGCCACGCAGGCCCCACTGCCCGGCACCGCCGCAGACTTCTGGCTCATGGTGTACGAGCAGAAGGTGTCGTTGGTGGTCATGCTGGTGTCGGAGCAGGAGCTGGAGAAGGTTAGGGGGGTTTGCGGGCTGTGGGAGGGCGGTCGCTAAGAGCGTGGATCTTTAAGGCACCCCAACAGGCTGTCAGTCTGTGCCCAGCCAGTGGCTGTACCATGTGATTATATGCCTTTGACGGGAGTCTGAACGGTCACTGTAAGAAGCCTTTCCTTCGAACTACTGTCGTCTTGAGGGTGTCGCTTCCTGTTTGGCAGCAAAAGGTGCCGTGCTACTTCCCGTCAGAGCGCGGCCAGCAGCTGTCCCACGGCCCCATCGTGCTGACTCTCACCACGCAGAAGGCCACGCCCACTCACGTGGAGCGCATGATCAGCCTGCAGTACCGGGACCAGAGCCTCAAGCGCACCATCATACACCTGCAGTTCACCTCCTGGCCCGAGCTGTGAGTGGGCTGTCGGGGTGGCTCCTCACTGACCCCATGGACCCCAGAACAAGCTGAAGTATGAATGATGCGTGTGTGTCCATACAGGGGGCTCCCGGACAGCCAGAGCAATCTGATCCGCTTCATCCAGGAGGTCCATGGACACTACCTGCACCAGCGCCCCCTACACACGCCTATCGTAGTGCACTGCAGGTACGGGGAAGAACACTGGGGGGTCACTGGGTCATTTGTGACGTTCTATAATTATGTAATCAATTGCATATCAGGTTTAAGGGATAGATGTCTGGGAGGAGGTGGTTTGATTGAATGTGTGATTCCTCCCTCCATTCCAGCTCGGGGGTGGGGCGCACTGGTGCCTTCTGCCTCCTGTATGCAGCACTGCAAGAGCTTGATGCTGGAAACGATATCCCTGACTTGCCCTCATTGGTGAGGAAGATGAGGCAGCAGAGGAAGAACATGCTGCAGGAGAAGGTAAACCACGCCCAGTTGTTCATCTGAGAGCCGGCGACCTGATCCCCCCCCCCCCCCCTCCCTGCCACGCTCCACATGACGACCCCCTGTCTCCTCTGCAGCTTCACCTCAAGTTCTGCTACGAAGCTGTCCTGATGCACGCAGAGCAGGTTCTCCAGCGCCACGGGATCCCTGGCATCCCCTGCAACAAAACCCCCAACAGTGCGCTTCTCAGGGTACGTCCAGTACTTAGCACATTAGCTCCGGGTTGAGTATGGGGGGGAGACGACTGCATCAGGACAGCACTGACGTCCTGTCTGTCCTGCCCTAGGCATACTCGCGGCAGGAGTCCCAGGATATCGTCCTTGGAGGGGACATGCCAATCAGCTCTATCCAGGCTACCATCGCTAAACTGAGCATTCGGCCACCGAGCAGCACCCCGGAGCAG
The DNA here is from genome assembly GCA_015164015.2 of Brevimyrus niger. Lineage (NCBI taxonomy): Eukaryota > Metazoa > Chordata > Actinopteri > Osteoglossiformes > Mormyridae > Brevimyrus > Brevimyrus niger. The sequence goes on from JAABNY020003926.1 coordinate 15,831, forward strand.
GGCTCCATCCTGGGCTCTGACCTCCCCGGGAGCCTGGAGCCAAGCAGCATGACCGCCATCCATGCCCCCTACACTGCACCCCAGCCCCTGTCTCTCAGTCCTCCCCACTCCCTATCCCCCTCCCCACCAATGAAGGTACAGTCCCCTCCGCCTCCCACTACAGACCAGGGCGACGGCCTGGATAGCTCTGCCAATCACCTCTCTGGCCCAACCCCTGCCACCAATCACCACCCGACTCCGCCCCAACCCACAAGCTCTTCCTCCTCCTCCTCCCTGGAGCTTCTGGCTTCCCTTACGCCAGAGGCGTTCACACTAGACAGCAGCAGCCGAGGGAAGCCCAGGATCAACAAGCAGAGTTTCCTGCAGCCGCACAACGGGCAGGGCCTGCAGCGAGACCCATCTGGTGATGACCCGCTCAGCAGCCTGGACCCGCTGTGGACACTCAACAAGTCCTGAAGAGCCACTACATGCCCTCCTCTTCGTTATGCTTTGTCCCCTGTCCTCCTTTCCATTCTATCCCTTGGGACCACATCACTGTGGGTCTGTCTGCCTGTGTTCCCCTGAACATCTCTACCTGCCTTCTGGCTATCCAAGCATGCTCTCCTTTGTCCTGCTGTCTATCGCCTGTGACTCGTACTGTGCTGTCTTCCTGTCTCTCCTCATGTGGCCAGTCTGCATGAGAAAGACAGCGACCGTGGTGAGTGCATTCTGAGGTCCAGAAGATCTAAATTCCTATCAGCTGTGTGTTTGGGGCAGGGGGGTGGGGGTAGGAGCACAGTAGCGTTTAACTGGAATTTGTGGACACAAGATGGCCGTGCTGGCTGCTGTTTGGCTAGGATCCTAATTAGCTTCTTGCATAGCAGGTATATTACACACACACTACAGTGGTGTATCCGATCTGACTGGGTGATTGTACGTATATATGATGAGCAGAATGGAAGAGTAGTTATTACTGAAATTGGCTTTAATAATACTGATTTCCCCATTCCCGTGCTTGCTCTTACCTACAAAAACACACCAGAATCAGCAGACCAGAAATTGTAATGCATATTTTTAACTCCTGTTTGCTTCTTTTCTTATAACCCTGTAAATACACCTGGATTAAAGTAAGTGTTCTGAGAGTGATCAGTGTCCTGTCACACGTTTGTCATCTGGCTGAATCCATTGTGCTTGTGAATGTGATTACAGGGCCCAGTACAGCAGAACATTCGTACTAAACAGGCAGCAGTAACTCTGAAATCAAAGTAAAATTCCAGAATGCTATATCAAAGCCTTTTATTTGTAAATTAGTATAAAGTCCTCCTTTGTTTAAAAATAGTACAGAAGATTAGTTACATCTCTAGAGTACAATCATGCGGCCGTGTGCTCAGGGTGGGGGTCGAGTGTGAATATCAGATAGCACAATTCTCTGGGGGTCGCAAACCTATCCTTGTTTATGTCCTGGTCCAGTTGGGCTTTATCCCAGCCTCATGAGTAGGAGAGTTTTTTTGCATTTAAATGTAGAGATTAAGTATTATGGTCTTAGGTCCTTCCATCTCAAAATATTTGGGGGGTGTATAGAAAAGTTTCATGTTTGAGCTGGAACAGACTGGAGCAAAAGCAGAATTCAGAAGCGTGATAGTAGCACGAGGAGGGAAGAAAAAGTCGAGGAGGGGAAAAAACCCGAGGAGGAAAACCGATGCTCTGACGTGGGATGCTGATGGACTCTAACCGAAACCCGTGACCAAACGGAAAATCACAACGGGCAAAAATTACAAATTGGCCTTGAATACAAACACAAGTCCAAAAACAAAACAAAAATAACATACATAAAGTTTCTCTAGTTATTTTAAAGCTCTCAGCTAATATATACATCCAGAACACAAACTAATAAATTATAAGCATTACAGTAGAGATTTGCACACTCAACCCTCCTGAACCTCTCAGCACAAACATACATTTACCCGGGTGTACAGATATTTGTGGATGTCTGGTGATATCTGCTTCTGTACAGATGCATGCATCTGTTCTCTTGTGAGTGTGTCCTGGGGATGGGCGTGTCTTATAGACCATGGGAGGGGCTCAACGGGGCCAGCAGTACAGCCTGCTGGGATGGGGGTTGTGTTGATCGTGGCATCATGTCCCAGACTCCAGTAAAGGACTAATCAGTGATTTTTTTTCCATCACATGTTGGTAAGATATGGCAAGAAGAATGGAGATAAAGGCAGGGATGTGGCAGGGGATTTATACTGTTAGCTTCTGGTTTTGCGTCTGCAGCTGTCCTCTAAAAAGCCATATCGTAGCCAATTAAATCACTGCCAGGCTTTGCACCAACTGACTACCAACCTCCTGTTACAATAATAATAAGTAATTAACCAAAAAATGATAATAAATATTAAGTATCCTGACAAGAGTCTTTCTGCAAGCACAGTGCTAAGACCAGCCTGGCTCTGTAGAATCTCAGCTAGTCTCTCTCTCCAAACCTGATTTACTAATCCAACACCAGGGCCTTAAATTAAAACTCAACTAATTCACACCATGTCCACTGCTGTGGAAACATGCTGTGTGGTGGTGTGTAACCGGATCAGAACCGTTTGGTGTGCCGGTCACACGGCACAGGAGGCACAGGGCACTCTCTCTGGACACAGAAGACGTACTGGGGCGTTAACTGGCGGGGGTTTGAAACGGGGTCCGACGTGCTTTCAGTCTTGTGCTGCACTCCTTCCGTAAGGTCAATCTTCCAGGTGTCCAGGGCTAAACATTGCACATTACTTTCCAAATCTCACATGACCACTCCCCACGCCCATTCAAAAGCAATACAAAGCTGAAATCCATAAAATACAAATTAAAATTTAAATGAACGACCTCACTCACTCAACTCACTATAACCCAACAGTTTGCCATGGCTGTCACTCATTGGCTAGTAGGACCACCTGCAGCACCAATGACTGTACAGGAAAAAACAACCGCGACACAGTAGCCGAAGCATCCGGCAGAGTCGTGGTCACACAGGGCCGAGTCCCGCCAGAGCCTCTGCTGCCCTCTACTGGCCGGGTGATCAGACCGCACAGAAGGGGGCGGGGCCACGATTAAGAAGACAGGAAATGGGGAGGAATAACAGCGACAGGCTCAGTCCAGCTTTTCCAGCACGGAGGGCACATAGACCAGGCTGAGCTCACTGCCGAAGTCGCAGACGATGGCGGCGTTGTCCAGCACCAGCAGCTGCCGCACGGCCTGGCCCTCGCTGCTGGGCCCCAGGTACACCGTCTGCAGGAGGTCACCGTAGTTCAGCTCCCAGAAGGACACGCAGCCCAGCCCGCCGGTAACCAGGAGCCCATCCGAGATGACGCCTAGACTGACACCGCAGCCCACATCCTGTTTGGGGGGTGGGTGGGGGGGGGACCTCGTTAGGTGCTTTTACTCGACCTCGGCAGTGAGGACTTAACGCCGCACGGACACGCACCTGCTGGATGGAATACAGCTTGATGCCCGTGCTCCGGTCCCAGATGCAGATCAGGTCGTCCAGTCCGCTGCTGATCACGCAGGAGGTCGTGCAGACCAGGGAGGTCACATCGCCACGGTGACCGTACACGTGGCTGACCCGGCTGCCGGTCAGGACGTCCCACAGACAGATGGCTCCATCCTGCCCCCCACTGGCCAGCACCATGGTCTGAAACACGACACCACATCCTGTCACATGCTGCAGCACCGTGGCCTAAAACCTGACACCACATCCTGTAAGGTAAAATTTTTATTTTATATATACACGATCCTGTAACCCGTAGCAACCATCAAGCAAAGAACCCCCACCTGTCACTACCCTAAGCTAAGCAGTTAAGAGGCTGTTAATAGTCTTGATTTACATGTAAAAATAAGAGTGACAGTGACATTCCTCCTGGTGCAGTGAGGGACAGGATGGGGGCCAGACCCCGGCCACTGACCTGATCAATATAAATGGCAGTGATGCCGCCCGAGTGGCCCTGCAGAGTGAAGAGGCAGCAGGAATCCTCTAGCCGATAGACCTGAGGGAGACAGAGGCGCGTCACCAGAGGGGGCGCCAGAGGCACTGCAGGCCGGCGCACGTGTGCACACACCCGCACACTCACCCTGACGGTGTGGTCCTGGCTGCCCGTTACCACGCGGCCCGCCGCTGCTCGCAGCACTGTGATTGGCTTGTGGTGGGCGCACTGCACAGAGCGTGTTAGCTGACAGCTGATGACGTCCTCACTGCTGTAGCAGGGAGACGGGGGGGGCATGCTACCACGCCCGGGGGTGCCTGGCAACGCAGGGGGCACAGGGAGCATTATTTGAAGGGTCTGGGCGTCTCAGAAGCGGCACAGGAAGCGGACTGGGGTCCCGCCCCACTCCACACTCACCCCGATACTGCCACAATCCCAGAGGCTTGTTCATGTCCACGGTGAAGAAGTCCAGCGAACCATTGAGCCGGGCCGCCACGATCCTGTAACCCGTAGCAACCGTCAGGTGGAGAACCCGCACGTCAATACCCTAAGCTGAACACTAAAAAAAACTCGCCAGTCGCAATCAAAACTAACCTATCCTAACCAACCTAATCCTGAACACATTCCCCACATGAGGATCTCATCTAAAATCCAGCTCATCTAACCGCTGTGTGTATGTGTGAGAGAGAGAGCCCAGATGTTACCGGTTACTCAGGAAGGCCAGTGCGGTGATCCCAGAAGCTCCTTCATCATTGCTGCACCGTAAGCTGCCTTCAACAGCATCCCAAAGCTGTAGGGAAGAACTTGCACCATCACCACAGAGACAGAGAGACAGGGACAGACATGCAGGGAGACACAGAGACAGACAGACATGCAGGGAGACGCAGGGAGACACAGAGACAGACAGACAGGGACAGACAGACAGACAGGGACAGACATGCAGACAGACAGAGACAGACAGACAGACACAGACATGCAGACAGACAGACACAGACATGCAGACAGACAGACACAGACAGACAGGGACAGACAGGGACAGACAGGGACAGACAGGGACAGACATGCAGGGAGACACAGAGACAGACAGACAGGGACAGACATGCAGGGAGACGCAGAGACAGACAGACAGGGACAGACATGCAGGGAGACACAGAGACAGACAGACAGGGACAGACATGCAGGGAGACGCAGGGAGACACAGAGACAGACAGGGACAGACATGCAGGGAGACACAGAGACAGACAGAGACAGACAGACAGGGACAGACATGCAGGGAGACACAGAGACAGACAGACAGACATGCAGGGAGACACAGAGACAGACAGACAGACATGCAGGGAGACACAGAGACAGACAGACAGACACAGACATGCAGGGAGACACAGAGACAGACAGAAAGACAGACGTGCAGGGAAACAGAAAGACAGACAGGGACAGACATGCAGGGAGACACAGAGACAGACAGACATGCAGGGAGACACAGAGACAGACAGAGACAGACATGCAGGGACAGACATGCAGGGAGACACAGAGACAGACAGACATGCAGGGACAGACATGCAGGGAGACACAGAGACAGACATGCAGGGAGACACAGAGACAGACATGCAGGGAGACACAGAGACAGAGACTGACCTCAAGCCGGCCACTCCTCCTCCCAGCTGCAATCAGGTTTCCCCTGAGCTCCAGCGCCCAGACGGAGCTGTCCCAGTCAGGAGGGCTGGAGCAGGCTGGCTCTGGGGGAGCCATGGGCTGGTCCCCTACGCTGTGGCGCCTCTGCGGGGGTGTGTGGGGGGAGGGGGGATACGTGGGGCTGGGTGAGGGCTCGTGCTCCAGGTACGCCCGCTCCACCAGCTCGCCGAAGTCGAAGCCGGAGTGGCACGTGGCCTGAGAAGGGGGCAGGCGGGCAAAGCTGGTGTCGATGAGGGGGGTGAGATCGGGCTGGTCCACGAAGAGGGGGGGGCGCGAGGACGGGGCAGCCCGTCGCCTCAGGAGGGCCACGTCTGCTTCGGGATCCTCGGCCCCCAGGCTTTCCGGCTCGCCCGCGTCCCAGCCGTTCCGCTGCTCCCACCCGCCACTGCTACAGTGACGCAGCCTTTTTGGGGGGAGACAAAGACATACTTTGTACCGTCCTTTAACGGGGTGCAATTTCCAGCCGCATGTGATTTAGTGCCATTTCAAATGAGACGTGTGCGTCTGAAAGCTCATTAATCTGACACTTATTCAAAGCGACTTGCAGTAGAGGGTAGGATAACAATTTTGTGTGTGCTCCCTAGGATTTGAACCCACAACCTTTGCGTTGTTAGCGCAATGCGGTACTGGTTGCGCTACTCGTGGAGCTACAGGAATGGGCATGTGCACACGTGTCTAACAAGCTGTTACCCATGATTGGGGATGAGAGTCAGGCAGTCCCCGGTCTGGGCGTCCCATACCCGGATCTGCCCTGCTAGGCAGCAGCTGGCCAGCAGCATCCCATCACTGGCCAGACACTCAATGTCCTGTAGGGGGCGATACGAAGCACGTCATCAGCTTCAGCTGGCACTCGCGCATGCACACGCGCATGCACGCGCGCGCGCGCGCGTAGGGACGCGAACTGCACTCATACCATGCTGTGTCCCCGCAGCAGCAGCGGCGAGATCTCACTGACGGGTGGAGAGTAGCCGTAATCGTCGCAGGGCAGGTCTCCACGGCGACGGCGGCCGTGCTGCACCCCGTTCTGCCCATAGTTACGGGGACAGAGCACACGGTACAAGAAGAAGAGCAGCAGAACTAAAACGACCCCCGCGGCCAGGCCCAGAGCGGCCACCCTGTAGGGGAACAAACAAACGAACAGACAAACAGACAGACAGACAGACGGGACATCAGGTTATCTCATAAATGATCCTATTCATAACCGGCTTTCTGCATTGTGACAGCCATAGGTGCCCTACATACCCCACACACCCCGCATTATTATTATGGGGGGGGGGGCTCCTGAGATATATACTTATCAACATTCTATTTATATTTGACACAAGTTCAGATTTCATGTCACAGGCCCTTAAAATCAGCAGTGATGTACTGACTTGTAGAGGGTCAAGTCGCCCTGCAGGGCAGGACCTTCCCTGTCGGGGGCCATGCTCAACGGGGGGGGCGGGGCGTGGTGCGTGTCTTGGGGGTGCCGCGTCTCTAGCGCCTCTTGCGGGCTCAGGTGGAACGTCACTGGGATGACTGGCAGGAAGCTGATATATCTGCAGAGCAGAGTCCGTGTGGGAGTCACAGTCAGAAGCAAAGACTCCAGAGAGTCACGGGACTCAGAGAGGCATAGAGCTCAGGGACTCGGTAATGTAGTATGAGCAGCACAGAGACTGAGAAAGCAGAGCCTGGGTCCCAGCAGACACCCACCTCTTGGCCAGGGTGATGTTGTAGTAGCTGAAGAGCAAGGGCCAGTGGCGGAAGGACAGATGCTTCCATGCTTCCCCGTCCTCAGGGCCCCAGCGGATCTGGGGCACGGCCCGGCCTGTGGCCTGGGGGGCGTGTCCCTGGGACAGGTTCTCTGGCAGAGCGGGGGTGGGCTCTGCAGGGGGCAGGACGCTGAGCGTGCTGGTGGGGTCACCGCGTGGGAAGACGGGGGCCACACCCAGATGGGACAGGCCCGCCTCGCCCAGCGGGCTCTGCTCGGACACCTGGGCAGCCAGGTAGATGCGCAGACCCGCCGGGTCCGTGTACACCAGGATCCCGATCCAAATCACCGTCCCGACCTGACAGCAGAGACGGCAGACGCACGGTCAGACCGGCCCCGCTAAACCACAGTGGAGCGGCAACTCCGAGGGCTCTGCGGCCGTCTCACCATGATGATGCGCTGAGCCAGCCGTGTGCGGGCCAGGAAGTAGACCACCCGCAGCCTCTTGGGGAGCCGCAGGTTCCGGAAGGCGGGGGGCTGCAGGGTGATGGTGTGTGGGGAGGGGCGCGGGGGAGGCGGGGCTTCACGAGGCCGGAGGGGCCCGGGCTTCGAAGGGGGCATCCCCGCCTCGGCCGGGAGCCGCCGATTCAGGTCGGCCAACTGGAGAAAGGGGAGAGGGGGCAGCGGAGCCTGTACTGGTTGCTAGGAGACAGGATGGGGGTGTGGCTAACAGCCTCACGGGAGACTGTCCTTATCCAGAAGGAAAAGTGTCCCATATGAAGCAGGGGAGCCACACATGAGACACATAATTGAAGTTTTAACAATATAAGTGTTAATATTACCAACACGGCATCAGCACTCTGTTCATAGACGGGACAGGATGAAGCATCGTCTACATGTCTAGGCGCCGTAACGTCGCAGTGCTCTTACCTCCATGCGACGGATGTCGATTGAGAGCACCGTGGTGAAAAAAAGCATCTGGAGGAAGAAATCAGAGACCAGCCCCACCACAGCGAACAGGCAGAACTCCTGAAAAGAGGGGAGGGCGTTTGTGGGTCACACAGCATTGAGCTTGGGGTCCGTCTGAAGGGGGGGGTGTGTTTGTCAAAGACAGGCACCTGAATGGCTGGGACCAGGGTGAAGTATCCAATGAGAATGATGCACAGCTCAGTAGCCATGTTCTTCATAATGGACCAGCTCTCGTTGCTTAGCCCTACAGCACAAACACGTTGCTCCAGTGACACATACAGCCACAGCGCACGCTTGGCCCAACATTAGCATGTACTGATGGAGCGCGGCACGTCTAACGCTCACCCTGAGCTATGCGCAGTTTGACCTCCAGGTCAACGGGGGTCGACACCACGGACTTGGTGAGGACGAGCACGTTCTCCAAGCCAATTACCACCACCAGGTAGGGGAAGATCTCCCTGTGAAAGAAAGAGTGAAACAAACAGAAGAGCAGTGATAAGAAACGTGGGTGAGAGGTCAACCTGTAGCAAAGCAGCCATGAGTCATCAAAGTCCAGAGCCGCCATGCAGGTTGTGTAACCAGGCTTGTAGCTGTAGGCCTGTCCCAGGATGGTCTGACCTGGCAGCCACTGCAGAGACGGGAGCGTCACGCCACTGACAGCAGGTGCCAACACAGGCCACGCCTCTCCCCGAACCCCACCCCACAGGGAAGTCTCCCTGCCCCCAATATCAGGGTTAGCAGCCCCCCCAGTGTAAAACCCGGAGCACTTGGACAAAACAAGAAGAAACAGAGACCCTGCAGGGGGTGCCGTAAGGCTCTTACCCTCCATTGAGTGTGGGCGTCAGGCCAAAGAGGGTACAGAGTCCCACAGACATGAGGAGTGAGCTAAGAACCGTCACCACGGCAGCCAGAGCGAGGCCCCACTTGGACCTGACCATGTCGATCTTCCCTGTGGGGGAGGGAGGGGTAGAGAGGAGGGAGGTCAGGGTATAGTAGGGACATCCAGCGGCAGGCAGACACAGACACAGACACAGACACCGGGCACGTGGGTGAGCGCCAGCCTCACGGGTGGAGAAGTAGATGTAGGCGAAGAGGATGATGTAGGTGGTGAGCAGGGGGATGAGCTCGGCCACGCCGATCTCCTCCTTGAAGTAGACGTGCACCATGTGCTCCTCGCGCAGGCTGCAGTTCGACGACGGGTGAAGCTGCTTGAGACGCGACCTCAGGCTGCCCAGGAACCTGAGGGGTGGAAAGGGTCTCATCATGAAGTGAAATGGGGGCATCGCTGCGTTCCGTTTACCACAGAGGTAGGGGGCTGGATGTCGGAAAGCCGCGTAGTAACACCGCGGACCTGTCTCAAAAAGCTAAATTTCTTGCTTAGCCAGATAACTTGTCAGATTTAAGATCTCAGATTAAATGGCTTTTACCTTCATTCCCATTTAGCCGAGACCTTAAGTCTTACAAGTTATCCTGTTTTCTGAAACAGCCCCCAGTTCTAGCCTGATCCACAGATCCACTGATAGCCACGTCCACAGATAGGGTTTGGAGAGTACTGTCTGCACGACCGATTTAATGAGCCGCAAATAAGACGCAAGTGCTAATAAACAATATATAACGACAACTTTAACTTCTGCTGATAAAGGGTGCCGCCATCTTGAATTCTGAAGTCGGGATCGTGTCAGCGTCAGACTTCTCTGATTTTTCATATAGGAATTCTAACTTCGGGGGTGTTGAAATTTCCTACTAGGAACTGGCAGCTTAAAGCTCTGAGCCCCAAATTCCCAGTCACTGCTACAGAATGTGCTGGATGGAAAGATGTAAAGGGGGCGGGGCTAGGCCTGAGTGACGGCCACACCGTCCACTGACCTGGCATCATAGCTCCGCAGCACCATGGTAACAGTGTAGGTGACCACGCGTTTGCCACTGTTCAGGCTGGCCCCTGTTTGCTGGCCACGAACTCCAAACAGCAGGTCTGTAAGAGACAGTGTCACAAGTGATAGATACACTGACACAGGAAGTCACCCTCCAACTTTAAAACCTTAAAAACTGTTGTTTCATAGGAAGATCTAAAGTATGCACTCAGTAAGCAGTATAAACAGCACACAAAAGTACGAACACATAATCGACGAGCGGCTAATCTTCTCTGTATGAGGGCAAAGGGAGTGCACAGACAGGCTGGGAACAGACAATACCGTTTCAAAGACGGTATTGACCTACCCCGTGGCCACGCCCATAGCCACACCCACCTTTCAGAGTGGCAGACACATGCAGGCCTTTAGGTTCATGCTGCTGGACCGTCTTTAACAGGTCCGGGTCCGTATCGAACAGCTCCCGCTGGTTCTGCCAGTAGTTGCCAGGGGAGACGATGAGGCAGCCATGCTCAGGGAGAATGGTCTGCAAGCGCCGTAACCCAGGCAACAGGTCCGCCACCTGGAGGCACAGCGCCTCTAGGCTTCGAACCCCAGAACTGCAGCACAGGATGAATGAGAAGTAAGGCAGTGTAAAGCCTGCCATTTTACAGCAGACAGCTACGCACAAGATACACCAGCAGCACATTCAAATACCATTTAATACCTACAGAGACTAGCGATCTGAACAAGGCAAACTGGAAGTCGCTCCCCAAACCTGTCAGAGTGCACGTGGCTGCGGATCTCGTCCAGCAGAGCGAAGACGCGTCCCAGCGGGGACCTGAAGGCGTCCACCGGGACCAGCTTGCTGTCCCAGGGGGACACCGCCGCCTTCACCAGCACCTGCTGGATGTACGCCACAGGGGGGCCGTGGTACTGCGGAGACCAGGGGTCAGAGGTCAAACACGGGCTGCCCACATCAGAGACGTGGCACATCAGACACGCACACTCACCCATTCGGGCTGCTCCCCGGGTTCCCCACCAGGGTCTTCTGGGGGCACTGCGTAATCACGCACTCCTGTGGTGAACTTCTCCGGTCCTGCCCCAGGCAGGGGCAGCTTCAGCAGAGGGTAGCTGGGGCAAGAAGGGACTGGCCAAGTAAATTTGGAGGACATGAACACAGTTCGCTACTGATGGGCAAATGAAGCTTCATGAACTTTTTGACCCCACTAATTGGTGCTCTTTTAATTTGGGTCATGCTTTGAGCCCTTTTATGAAAGGAGAGCACCATCTAGTGGGGATAGAAAATACAGCAAACGGTTCATGAAGCCTTATATGTCCATCACTACAGTTCACCCACACACAGCCTTTGCACAGCTGGTCCGTAGGTGTGAGACATGTAGTTGGGCTGGGGATTCTCAGTCACACGGAGGAATATTAAAAGCAGCAAATTTTTGCCTGGGAAAATGTGCTTCATTCATTAACACAATAAAAAAAAGCCATCCTTGAACAAAATTCCCTAGACAGGATTTACTGAAAAGGATCGAGACAGACATGAATAAAAGGCGTGAGCAGAAGCCTGGGAAGAGTGTGTGCGTGTGTCACTGGGGAGTTCACCATCCGTTAGTGAGCGGCATTCACAAATGCCATTCGGCTGGCACAGAAAAACATTCCCTCGGGCAGGAGGGAACATTTCCGCAAGGTCACGTTACCACGGCCTCATTGGCTCAGCTCCCACGGGCTGAAGGATCCTCACGGCCACCAGCAGAATCACGCTTTCCTCTCCTCCGGCCGGCGAAGTCCCTGCACACCGGCACACAGGGAGGAGGACGGGTCGGCCAGGACGAGACGAGGAACTCACCAGCACGCGAGGATGCAGACTGCGGTGAAGAGGATGATGGGAACGGGGTAGGAGGCGCACAGAAGGCCATGCCAGTAGAAGGCAGCGGAGATCTTCTGCCGCAGCCTCTCAGTCACCATCATCGTGGGGGCAGGGTCAGCTGACTGCCACGGGGCGGGGGCGCCGTGCAGCTGAGGAGGGGGGCGGAGGGGGCATCCAGTGGCCTGGCGAGAGATAGCATGGGGGAAGCCCCCCCTTGGTATAAAGGTCTCATACTAACGGCTTGTTTCTTTATATATCGCAGCCGGACTGGACTCTCCCCTATGTGACACCAGGTTCACGCTGCTCAGGGTGATTTTCGTGTCGCTCACTGGAAACCGAACCCAGCTGCACGTTTCTTATTTAGTTCTTATTTATCTCCTGCCATTGAAATTTATTCTGCCAAGAGCCTCGGCCAAATAAACTGATGCAAAGGAGTAGGACATATAAGCAACCGCATCCATGGCCCAACAGATGATCTCATAGTGGGATTACAAGCAAGTCCATGTTCTTAACCAGCATGTTATCTGCTGCTCTGCACTCACTAATCTTATCAGGGCACCGTTTTGTTTTTGGCGACAACTTTCTCTCAGAATAATGATATATGGTTTTCTTGCCCTTTTCCTAATGAGGCCACAAATACCCACAAAGCTGCCCCTGTTCCACTGGAATACCTTTGTACTTTGGACAGCTGATAAATGTCATGCTGTGTACAATAATGTCATACGCTGGCCTCTGCAAGGTCGCTCGGCCTTTGCCGATACAGACCCCAAACGTCACCTCCAGTCTGAACAACCTCACTCCCATTCCTATATCAGAGGGGGGTTCCTCACATGACTCTTGAACACCATCCAAAGGGAGGAGAGATTAAATACTGGACCCAGGAGGTTGATTCTGGTCAGACGGGTCTCTAAAACCTCTCTAAAAGCAAGCTTGCAATAGGAATGCTTCACAATCACAAACCTTATTCCATGACGGGAACTGGCAGCTCGTGAGCAGACAACCAGCTGCTAGGATTGAGTCTGAAAAATACCAAATTAAAATACCAAATTAAAACAGAAGGAGGGTCTGACCATGCCTGCTCTGGCATTTACATCTTCCTTTCCCTTGCAGACAGCCTGCTCATGGTGCTTACAGACCCCGCATGATACAGGATGTGGCTGCAGACCACAGGTCCAGGCTGAGGCAGCTTCAAGCCCATATTGGTGGGACAGGGTGGTTCTAGCAGATGGGTAGGCCGGCTTTGGGTCTGGGCCATACGAGCAAATACACAAGACAGCAAACTGAGTTCATGCAAACATGAATAAACAATAAATAAGATTTTTGAATATAAGTTCAGCTGCCCACTGAAAGGGCATAAAGAATTTATCTGCTTGTTTCTTTCACCCTCTTGTCCAGACTAACTGAGGCGTGCGGCAGAAACGCACACCCCCTGTCCCGCAAAAGGTACATCTGCTGTGTCCGGGTGTCCCATGCGCTTGTGGGTGCGTATGCGCACCTCCTTGCAGTCCGCGCTAGATCAAGGCGATTTTAGATGAGCGTGAGGACCAGACCCACCTGGGCCCTTCGGGAAATGTACTCACACACCCACATGCACACATCACCACGCCTCGCATTCCTGAGCTCATGTTGAGTGAAGGACTCCGGTTTGTAGCAGAACGACAGCATTGCAACATAGACAGCGGAAACAAGAATTGCCGTTGCCAGATCAACAAACTGGATATTCTGGACTGTCTAACACTGCGTGTGGTGGGACCAGCAGATACCATATAGCAGAAAGCCCTAAGGGGGAAGGACAGACTAATCACAGTACGCTGCCTGAGAAATGAGATACATGTTCAACACTATTGCTGTTCAAAGGACCAAGGCTTTAAAAGCACCCATGACAGGAATAATCATGTAAATAACCTCATAAGGAGGGGCGCCACTGCATGTAGAAAAAAACTGCAACGTGGCAGTAATGCAACAGAAATGCAACATCAAGGACTAAACAAACATTTCCCTGAAGCTACACCATCAATTTAGGGATTTAAAGAAAACTGTATTATTTCACTGAGGTAGACAGCGCGGTGGGTAAGGATTCGAGCGTCTGACCTGGAAGGCTGCAGCGAAGCAGAGAAACGGGGCGAAACCTAAAGCAGCGTAACTGATCTTTTGTTAAGGTTTCATTACCAACAGTCATTAAAACCTAAAGCAGCGAAATGACACCGTGACCGAGGGTCAGGTCTGTACGCCTAACTGAGAAAGCACTCAGTAAACAGACCCCGCGCACCCCACCAAAACCCCTAACCCTAACGCACCGACAAAGTCACAACGGGTCATCTGTTCAACAAATTCATTCAAGCAATGAACCCGTGAACTATGAGACCTCGTAAAATGTACTTTTTAATCGGTAAAATTTGTAAATTGTATGAGCGTAACGTGCCCATGTCTGTAATTGTTATGCATGCGTGTATATGCACACCTGTGGACATGTAATGCATGTCTGCGTGTTATGTGCGCATATGTGACCGTATGTAAAGCCTTACGTTACTTTTATGAAATGCACGGCTGTCAATTCGCACGCATCTGGCGTGACACTCGTACTTCCAGTCTCTCACGCAAGAAATCTTACGGCAAATCTGTATTATTTCATTACAAACCTAAAGTTAGCCACATCAAATGCGTTGGGGTAGTTTGCAAGCCATACAAAATATTTACCACTTAGTAAAACCGTTTCATACATATAAATGGATTTGCAGACTTGTCTCAATTTGTATAATCTCACTCCAGCCAGCTGACCAAAGTTGTCAACCCTGGTAATGTGTGCACCTGTAATGCTTAGAATGTCTGCCTGTAATGTTGTGTGTACATGCGATGCATATGTAAGGTTTGTATAAATGTGTGTACATATAATGAGTATGTAA
>JAABNY020003940.1:0-30669 GCA_015164015.2 Brevimyrus niger
AGGCCCTTCCCACCTAACGGGCTTCCAATAATTCTTATGTGCCGCAACTGGGTTCGGGGGGGGGGGAACCCCGTCCCCAGCGGCGCCCCCAACCCCCCCCCCCCCCCCAACCCCAGAGGATGTTAATACTGACGTTGGATAGCTTAAAAGCGCACACAGGACTGGTCGACTGGGAGGAAGCGCACGCACTCGCAGAGAAAACACAAGACTTCTGCATAAACAATAGATTGCCCCCGGAGATTAAAATAAACACGGATAAACTCACACAGTCCCTGCCCATAGGCTTCCATCAACTTCCTGATAGCGCAGAAGACATGCCAATAAATGAGTAAGAGAAGCATCAGGAGTAATATTGGTCCTTTAGACATAGTTTACTGAAGAAAAACTTGAGAAAGAGGAAAGGATTTCTAGAACGGACTGGCCGGCGCTCCCTGCTCCGCGTAAACAGCACACAGCCACCACTGGGGTTCCTATAGGGAGGAGAAGGGAGCAAGTTACACTCTAGCAGATTTTGACAACACTTGATATTCTGTTAGTCTGCAACGGGACACGGCACTGCAGGTGTTTGACAGCCCGGCGCCGGGTGGATCGCGTTCCCGCCAGCCCCGCGAACTCCAGGAGGTGCCGTAGACCTGCTGTGGGCTTGAAGCGCTGCATTGAAGGAAGGCCACAGCACGGCCGCAGGCCTGTCACCACTCGCTGCGGCACAAGTCGACCGCTCACCGCCTCCTCCGACCGCTTTGTCCCCTGCACGGGGCATTCGCTGACAATTTGCCGACAGTAACAATTTGAACGGGTTAAAATCCCCTCGTCGCCAATGAAGCAAGTCATTAGAGGGTGTGGACCGCTGTAAGCATCACGTAAAAACAGGATTAAATTCCACAAAAAATCACGTACTTCATCCGGTGCTTCTCTAAGTCAGACACTGACAACTAAAAACAGTGTGTGCAATGGAGCCTGTTCTTAATTTACTCATAACTTCGCCAAAGTCATTTCAGCTGTTTGTGAAGATTATATTAAGTCCTTAAGTATTGGCCACAGTGTGATTCGATCCCCAGATCAACCAAAGAACCGAAGACGGCACTGATGCGACAGTCAGCATGTCCTTCAACTCGTGATAGTGACACTTTGGTGCCTGTGTCTGACTTCTGTGTTCAAGCTTCTGCATACAAACTCATTTTGCAAACATCCATAGCAGTTAAAACTCCTTATGTAACTGAATATGCCTGTCGGAATACCAACATGACTAATATTAAGCTTGTTACACCCATAAACGGGCACCAGCCCGGGCTGCTCTCCTGCTCGTATCAACGACGCAACATGGAGCTGAAGTTGCACCCAATACCACCTGTGTGGCACATCGGCTCAATAACCGCTGCGTAAAAGGATAAACGAGAGCTGAGCTTGTGAAGCAATTGTTTTGCAACCCGGAGAGCGGCCCCAGAGCTCAATGGCACAGTAAGAGGAGGAAGAGTTAGACCAAATCTCCCGTATCCCTCCTTCCCTCCTCCCTCCACTATTCACATGGTGCCCTGGTGCTTAATTTTTAGTTGCTTATGTGACCACAGATTAGTTGTAGGACATCCATACTCAGGTACTTGGAGTTTTGTGATTAGCCAACAGACTTATCTCATGTGTTTTATACTATTCAACATAGTTTCTTTCTTCTAGAGTATTTGTTTACACAAAACATTGAAATGTAGTTTGTTTCTTGTCAAGTTATGAAAGACATTTAAGCATGAATGCATAAATTCTTCATCATCGATAAACATGTGAATAGCTCAAACTTTGTTTTTTGAAGAACACAAAGTACACAAATAAATCTTAGATTTCTGTAAGCAAATTCTTGGTAAGTAAACTGGTTTAAAGAATATTGAACTGCCGTCACCAATGGAGGCCCATAGGTCCTTGTCTCCTGTAAGTCTGGCACTATCACAGTATATCACAATATCGCTCTTGAAGTTTCAGTCTCCCTCTGCCTGTAAGCAGCACACCAGACTGGAATATTGGTTGAAAATTGAAAGCGCTTTTATAAAGTATGTCCATCTAATTCATGCTGTGGGGAACAGGAACAGCCAAACTCACGGCTCCACGGTTTAATTGTGCAGGTATGATTCATTCATTCAATAAAGCAAAATACCCACCTTTATCACCATCCTTCTCCAGTTACAGTTCCTCTGTCTCACGTTCTGCTCCTTGCGGTTGGCGGCAGACTCGCTCTTCCTGGGGGGCGTGGGGGGGGGGTGACATTTCCGAAAGTCCACCAACAGAACAATGCCATAAACTATATTTACTTAAATAGTACAAAGGCTTGACTTACAGTGGAGCGGACCCTACATTGTCATCTGTGAGGCAAAAGGAGATAAATGGAAATGATTAGGAACTGGAGCGCGACAGCAAAACAAAACCAAGTAATGGATACGCTGCATGAGGGAGCAATAGGCATCAATGGGGAGGTCTGACAGATTTTATTGGATATCATTAAATTCTTTCACTCTTATGCCAGCAAGAGAAACATTGCTAAGAAAAAGTATTAATCCACTCTCAGGACTTCAAAGCAGACACACGACTTCATATACCAGTCTGGAGGCTTACTTTGTTAACTTACTACCCGAAGTTTTACTCTCAGTGCACGATCATGCAGTAGTAGTAAATTGAAAAGATTTTTTAAACAATAAATGACTCCCAATTAAATCCCAGTCACAAAAACCTGAGCAGTATCCATGCGGTATTTTGCTTGACGTGCGATTAAAAGGGTTTCCCCACTTAAAAGTGACATCTTTATGCATCCAGATAAAAGAATGTCAGTTTTCAAATAAGCTCTATCGCAGGTTATGCAAACATGTTTAACTATAAGTTGTATTTCACACATGCATATATAAATGTGGCACTTTTTAGCCACTCCTCTTGTCGTTAGTTGCAGTGAAAGAATTACAAACCTAGCGCATTCATTTGTTAATGGCCCCTCTAACCACCCCGCGTTTAAATGGATTATTTCATTAGTGACACCACTCCAGTCCGACATGCGTTTTTAATTACTTACCAAAATGTTACAAAAGCAGCAGAAAATAAAAAAAACAATAATAAATAAATAAAAATAAAATAAAAACGATATAGGTTGTTCTAGTCTGGTAAATAAATGTTCGTTTTTAGTTAAATCTAAAAGAAAAAAAAAACACGGAAAGGAAGCCCAAATAACATAAAGGTTTTAAAAAAGAGAAGACAATAAAGCTACATTTAAAGATATAAAGAACAATAATCTTGAACCAGTGCGATGAATAGAACACGCAAAAAGTAGCAGAGGGTCCAGAGTTCCAGGCACTCTGCTGGAAGACAATGTCACATTGTAACACTAGGGGGCATCAGTAACTAACCCACAGCCACAAGGACCACTCCTAATACACAGACAACGTACATCTCAGCTAAGCTCTGAGCCACCGCATGCACAACATTGAAAATAAACCCCACGCATAATCCTTTTAGAATCCAGCACTTGTTAACGGTAAACACGGCACAAGAGAAGGCATCACGCACCATCACCAAGGTCCTCGGCCTTTCTCCTCTTCTCGAAGATGAAGATGATGGTGACGAGGATGATCACCTCCACCACGATGCCAAGGAAGGGCCACAGGGCAGCCAGCCGGCTGCGCACACGCAGCGTGATGACATCAGAGGCCTCACCCATGTCATTGCTTCCCTGGCAGGTGTAGCTGCCCGAGTCTGTGTTACTGTCCGGTTTCTGGATGTACAGAGTGGTCTTGTTGGGCAGGATCTTGATATTGTACTTTTCGTCCTCTGTGATTTTCTGAGAGTTAAAAAAAACAGAAAACCACGTTCAGTTGTCGCTACATGGATGTCATACCAATAAAAAGCCTTATATAGAACACCGGCGTGATTTTTGTCCAGGAATCTGCTGTTCAGCTACGCAGTCACACATGCATTGTGTGTGACTGCCCTACTGTGCTATGGGGCAGACCGTCAGCGGCAAAATTGCAACATCAGTGCAGGATGACAGCTGTAAACCATTCCAGATATAGTCCGGTTTCGGTTCTCAGAATCACCACTGACGCTAAACATTGTTATTTGTCTGTTTGGGGGCGGATAAGGCCAATTGAATGGCCTGGAATGGCATTAAGTGCGCATAGAACGCCTCATGGGAAATGTGTCTCACAACTAATACTTACGTTCACTAAAATAAAATACCCAA
Source organism: Brevimyrus niger (assembly GCA_015164015.2). NCBI lineage: Eukaryota > Metazoa > Chordata > Actinopteri > Osteoglossiformes > Mormyridae > Brevimyrus > Brevimyrus niger. The sequence goes on from JAABNY020003940.1 coordinate 4,208, forward strand.
ATAACTATTCAGTGTACACACATCCATCCATCAATTTTCCAACCTGCTTATCCTACTGGGTCGTGGAGCCTATCCTGAAAGCAATGGGCATGAGGCAGGGAATAACCCTGGACAGGGGGCCAGCCTATTGCAGGACACACTTGCACACCAGTCACTCACACATGCACACCTATGGGCAATTCAGCAACTCCAATTAGCCTCAGAGACTGGAACTTGGGTCCCAGAGGCGTGAGGCAACAGCACTAACCACTGCACCACCATGCCACCCCCATGTATACACATGACCACAGAAAAAAATATTATGAATAACTATCTGCAGCGATACCGCATAATTCCAAAGAATCCAGTAAGAAACTGGAGGGATTATCTGCAGGAGGGATCTGTCCTACCTTTTGATTCATGCTACCATCAGTGAAATACCATTGCCAATCTTCGATGCGTGGGTAGGTGCTGCTCTCGCACATGAGCACCGCTTTGTCATTCTCAGTCACGTGTTCGTTGTGCTTGGGAGCCACGACAAGGGGCAAGACTGCCGGAGGAACCATTCATACACACACAACTAAAATTAATATAGATTCAGCCATCCTGCAATCATTCTCAAGACAAGTTATCCACGATGCTCTTAGTGCTGCATAGATAACAGATACAGTGGTACCTCAATTCTAGAACTCATTAGAACTCAAATTTCTTAAAAGTCGAACCAACCAGTTCGAAAAAAAAAAAAAACCCTAGAATTTGATCTGAATCTCAGAAGTCGAACCGTGAACGCCAGCCTAAGATAACTTGCATGCGCGGGGAAATGAGTCACGCAGCACGTTTCTCAGTGGAAACAAAGGGTAACGCTTCAGTCTCAGCCTCGCATTCGCTGTGATAGCATCATTTGTTGGTGATAGTGCTCTTTTATTGAAAATATCAGGTAATACACTGTACTTTATATCATTTTGGTAGTCATTGCTCACCAAAAAGTTACGCAATAGTTGTACAAATGTTACAACCTAAAAGTTTGCGATTTCCAAACAAATTAAGGAATACAGAGCAATAATAAAAATAAACAATGGACCGCATGTCATAGTCTAGTGTTGGCGCAGTGTTGGGGCTTGGCTTGGGGTTGTCTCGATCTGCCGATCCGGGACCGGGGAAGCAGGGACACAATGGGAAACAACACAATGACGTTACAAGGACAGGACTGGGGAAACAAACTGAAACGCGGACTGAATACAGAGAACTAATGACAACAACCAGAAACAGCTGATGACATGAGGATTTCACGCAAGGTTAACGAATTTTTTATTTAATTTTAGGCGGACAATCGGGGCAGGACAGGGGAAGTGTTGGGGTATGTTCGTTATCGTTTAGGAAGCCATTATGAAAAAATGCTCTTCTTGTTTTATCCTGTTTATCTTGTGTTTAAATGCTAAACAAAACCATATTTAGGTGTAATTTTTTTTGTGCCGGGAACAATTAATTGGTTTTCCATTATTTCTTATGGGAGATATTCAATCAGAACTCAAACTTTTTAGGATTCGAACCTGAGTTCTGAATGGCTTAAATTCGAGTTCTGAGGTACCACTGTACTTAAATCATCCTGCATTACCTTTCAAAATAATATGCAATGTGCTCTAAATATGCTAGGAAGCATACTGTAAAGAAACATTAAGACCTCTTGATAAGAGTCAGGCATTCTGTTATATTACTTTCATACAGATCTAAAAGAAGGGGAACATTTGAAACTCACCTGAAAGTTTTATAGACTTGTAAAAATCAGTAGCCCCAGAAAAGACACAAGAAAATTCACCTCCAAATTTGATGTCATTTTTCTCTATTCTAAAAAAAAAAAAAATGAAGTGAGGGTTTGCCACATTCGCAAGAGCTGCACCACTGTTATGCTTTACACAAGGCTGGGTGGGGCGGGAGGCTCAAAAGGCTCCCACGTATCTGACACTTCTGTCTGTCCTGGGGTCCCAACAATTGCATCCTTGCAGTTAGCTGAAGCCTGTCTCCTGTCTGCCATGCCAGGAATGAAGGTCACACTCAAAGTGCGTTAATCCCCAAAGCATCCCCCGGGCCTCCGGCCCCACAGCGGAGCGTGACATGGCCACAGACCGAGGCAGATGGGGAGGAGGGGTACGCATCGTAAAACAAACGAACAAACACACAATAATGTTTATCCTTATATAATGACCATAATTACCTAAATAATTATCATTAGCAAGAAAGTTACTCAATGTTAATTCTGTAGGATACCTCGCCTTCACGAGGCAAACATATGCACACATTCACAATCATAAAGTCTGAGACAGCAGCTGACATGACCCCAGAACACAGGGGGACCCACAAGAGACCCACGCAGAACAAGGAGAGCGGGCAAGTTCGGCGCATGCATAAGGTAGGTGGGCTTTGAACCCATCATAACATGGGTAGGCAACCCTGATCCGGGAGGGCCGGTATATTGCAGGTTTTCTATCCTACCCCATGAGTCACTATCGGCCTGAGATCAGGTGTGGTTCATCAGACACCAGGTAGGATGGAAGACCTGCTAGCTCAGGGTTGCCTAACCCTACATTAGAAGGTGTGAGGAAGGTGTTACCCATTAAACCACAATGTTAGCACAACAACTATACATTTTTCTAAGTTGTGGGGAGACATGGGGTTTAAACTCTGGCTGTTGGTTTCTATCTGGCTTTAACTCATTTGCCATATCGTACTTCATTGGGCTGCAGTTTGACTGACATTAAACGGCCAGTTTACCGGAACAGGCGATGCCTTAAGATTGACAGTAAATTGACCCATTTCCATTAAAGCTGATGAAGCTATCCTTCGGAATGTGACCGTACAACACTGGAACAAAACAGCTTACTTGTACTCGGTGACCCTCCCTGAGGATGTGCTTCGCGTCTCCTCGATCACGTTTCCATTCCTGGTCCAGTGATGACCTTTGATGTTAGCTTGAGGCTTAGTGAAGTTGCATCTGAGCACCTTGGTGGTGATATTAGCCTCTGCTGGCTCAGTCAAGATGCTAGGCTCTATGATGGAAATGTTAAAGCCATTAAAAATGCCAAACAAAAACAGCTGGCAGGCCTTGTTACTTATATATTATTACTATAGTTATTATTACTATTAGTAGTATAGCATTACTCTATCCTACATATTTTATGCTACGGAACTGAACTCACCATGGTAGTTATTAGTGACTCATGCAAGTACACTAGTGAGGATAGCATCCTAGCGTGATGATCATGTATTTATACTAATTCAAAAACAATTTCGTAATGGCTTCCAACTGATGAAACCAGCAACCTCTTTATGAAACAAACGATAATATAAACAAAAAAAGAACTATGGGGACTGGCTTCGCATTTTACACAAAAGTACAGTTCCATTCAGTACAGTTTAAGTAACAAATATACAGTATTTACCTGTCATGTTAAAAGGAAAAGTTTTCCAGGAATGCATGTAATTTTTCACCAAAAAACACAGTTATCATAAGTGACAGAGCAGCTATGGGCCGGTAACAGGTACACAAGTACACATTCACTAAATAAAGCATTTTCTGTGGTAATTTCTGATCGTGAAAGTGGAAAAATGCTTACTGATTTTATGTGCATTTATGTTTTTCTGACAAAAAACACCACACATTGTAATCTTTACATGGCAAATGCATACTTGCATATCAGTTATGCCAATCCTTGCTCATGGCAAACCAAGAATCACAAAAAAAAGCAGAGAGATGCTGCTTAAGGGCCAAAGGAGTCAGGCTGGAGTTTGTGCCAAGGGCCAAAGTAAGTACAGGGATGCAGGAGAAGGAAGCACGAGCAAAAGCAGCAACCGTCTTGGATTCTCGAGCTGTGCAGACAGCTAGATAAGAACAGACAGAGATCGAGGTTCTTTCGGAATCACACAATATCACTTTAAGACAAATTAGGTGAAGGGGGCAATCGAAATGCTGTCACCTTTACAAAACATTCGTTTTCCAACTTTTAGGCAAAGACTTGAATGGAACGTTGCCAGTTTGGGCTGACCTTGGTCCAGACTTTTATTATATTATTAGAAAAATATACAATTTAGAGTTTTAATTTGAGAACAGGGGAAGCAGGATAATACATCACCCAGGAACAAGCCAAGCAGCATTAACCATCAATCAGTAGCTACCTGGGTGAATTCTGCTATCCATCTTCCCAGCGCCTACTGTATGCCAAACTAGCAAAGCTGGATCTCTAGATCAACTAGAAGGTATAGGGCACACGGAGGAGCGAATGCAAGGGAGTGTGGGGTGGGGGGGGGCGGGGTGAGATAGGAGCAAGACCGCTTAAGACCATCCAGAAGAGGACCAGCTGGCAGGGTGCCACCAGCACTCACGTTCAAACACGACAATGTTAGCCTGCGAGCGGATCCACTTGACTTTGGGCGTCTTCCGCAGAGCGTTGCGCTCGGGGTCATTGGAGGCCCTGCATTCATACGTCCCAGAGTCGTTGAGTGTGACGTTCACCATGCGAATGGTGCTGGCGGCGTGAGTGTTGTATGTGGTGTGAATCCGGACTCGATCCATCCGGGCCCCATCAAACAGCTGACTGATTGTTTCTTCAGGCTCGTCCTCCTCAACGAACCACCACTGCACCTCTGGGAGGGGAAACCCTACGACCTCACAGTGGAGCCCCGTACTCCTCCCAATCACTGTCGTCTGGGACATTGGGGATTTGATAAAGCTCACTAAAGGTCACCGTTCATGGGTGCGATTGGAGTGTAGGGGAGAGGGGGGGGGGTATTTTAGTAATCAAAGCAAGGGCGGGCAAAAAAGGAAAAGAAAAGAAACGTGTTAGAAAACCAGAAAAGACACAGATTACAAATAGTGATGGACTTAAGTACTATTTCAGCATTCTGATGGTAATAATTAAAGTAATGCCAACTCATAGTCGATTCACAATTTCAACAATCAAAGAAAAGTAAACAAAAATAAACCTAAATAGAAGGAAGTGAAAACAAACATTAAATGAAATGATGATTATGCAGTGGGGAAAAAAAGTAAGAATTAGGAACACTTTTACAGTGAAGTGTAACATCAACCCAATTTCTTTCATCTTGCATCAAGGAGAACCTGTACAAACACTGAGCCTCAGAATAATAACATTCTCATAGTACAAGGCGTCCTATAGCAGCCCTCCTATTGAATTCCACTACTGATCTCAAAACAATGCAAAGAGATAAAACCACAGGCAGAAACAAGGCAAGCATGTCCATCTACTAAAACAACCCAAGGAATGAAAAACTATAACAATTAGCCAGAGACCAATGTTCTGAAGAGCCGAAACAAAGCAAATACGTCAAGGTAGTTTGTCATTTTTTCCTAAAAATAACATTTCACGTGACAGTGAGAAACAAATAGACAAGACTGCCACATAGTCGAATAAAAATGAATTTAAAAAAAACACAATAAAAGTTTTTTTTTAATGAGAGTTAAAACGATATTGGCCAATGACAATCACATGACCTTTTCGGAGTCACCTTCATTGGCTGTCTCTGTTCCAGAGAACAAACATTGATTTTCCTTCTTCCCCTGTCATGTTAAATAAAGTGAAATCCAGGAAATCATGCATGCTGCAGTAACGAGTGAGGTTTACCTCAAGCTATATGTGGTCGAGGTTCAATACCTCAGCCACACAGCCTCAGCTCATCGCACAGTTTTATGTACAAGAATGGCCACAAATGGCTCATGACTTAAGGTGGTTATTAGGTTCATCAAGACATTCATGGAATCGATAATAACATTAAACTAAGCTCACCAACCCCTCACTTAAAATGAATAAAGGAGCTCTGCTTTATATATAGTTTTATGAGGTATGATTAAAATACAGAAAAAAGCTTTCTTCCGAATGATTAATATTGAGCTACTTAGCTGATAGAACGAAAGAGCTTCCTAAGGAGAACGAAACTGATTACAAACTGCTTCACAATATTATATTATGTATAGCAATGTTTCACATATAAACCATGTAGAAATGACCACTGGTTGCTGTTTACAAAATAACATTTTTTCCTATGTTTATTTTAATATCCATATAGAATGATCTCCCAAAATGTGTGTTAAAATGCAGAAAATGTTGTGGATCAGCAGCGGAAGAGACCTTTTCTGTATTGACAGATTTCACACATAAAATGCATAATGTCATGGATGAATTTATCAGCCTTCCTGTGAGCTGACCTGCCAAATATGAGCTGGACACAGTGTAATATATACACTGCCGATGAGGCTGAGGTTATACCTCCACACTCAGAAATAGACAGGATTCAAGTTCATAGAAATAAACTATTATCAAACAGAGTGACGTCATTGACATGGACATGCAATATACTGTCACATAAACATCACCGTCAATACCGACAGGCAAAGGAGCCCATCCACCAATAAAAAATGGCTAAAACGATAAAAAAAATGTAATACATGTAAAAATATTTAAAAAAAACGGTCAAAATACAATTAATTGATCTGATGTAATAGTGAAGTATTCAATGTGCATGCCCTTCCCTTGGTACATGAAAATAAAGAAGAAAATATTTATGAGCCAATTCGGACCAAAAGCTGTAGCTAGGCTGCCACCGAAGACGGACCATGGGATGAATCTAATTATACCTCTCCTCAGAAGCGGTGACTTAAGTATCAGACCACAGTGACACCCTATAACACTCTACAACGAGGACAAACAAGTCTTCTCCAAAATAAGAAAAAAGCACAGGCTTATTTTCAGTCCCCCCCCCCCCCCCACCGCATGCAGCTAATTGCGGCTAAGACCAGGAAACAGGGCTATCAGATCAGGAAGGCACAAAATTATTGAAAACTAAATTATCTGGAAAAAAAAAATCAGATGCGTGCTTGTCTGTCAGCAACGTTATGCGTTCTTTGCAGCTCAGCTCTCTATTTGATGCTAAACATAGTTCATTTTAATTACCGTAAGTTTAACCTGCCCGTTACCATCCGGAATGCTACCACATTACATCTATGTTTGTAAAGCACTTTAGAAGACCATCAATCCCATGACCATCTTTGGAATGTCTAAGGCTGGAATATACATACAGACTAACCCGGCCACATGACTATAATGGAAAGCAATATGAAACAGTACCAAAACTAGCAATACACACCAATAATAATAATTCCAAAGTTTCTGATGATTCCAATAGCCATAAATTGATGTATATATTTACTAGAGAGGTTGTATAATAATTGTAATATACAGTAGAACACCGATTTTTGTGGAGGGATTGTGGGACGTTGATGTGAAAAACTGAGAAATGTGTGACGGACAAATCTACCGATTCGAAGGCTCTCCTGTAAACCGGTGGGAAATTGATTCTTTTTTAAAGCACCCCAGCATATACACAAACAAAGGTTCCTATTTCAGAGATTTTGCGCAGTCACCTTTTTCCACAAATGCCTGGCATTAATGATGCAGTAAGGTTGTAATAAGATTAATTTGATCGCCTTTCTTGTTTCCACCGTGTGGAAGAAGGTTCCCAGGTACGCGTGAACAAAGACCATCCTGAATCTCCATTATACAGTGAACACCAGAGTAAACTCTATGTATTTACCATCTTACTTACTGCGTTCTACTGATACATGTTGGTCATGTCTAAACTTGGTACAGCACTGACCGGAGAAAATATAATTTCATGCCATTAGATAGATACCATAGTTAAACCCTGTTTCTCGAATTACTTTCAAAATTTTCCTATAATTTAAACAGACTACGTGGACACGTTGTGAAGTAACTGTCATTTGCAAAACTATAAGTTCCTTTTTTAATCATAACAACTATTGTCATACACCTGTCGCAATAAAGCTATTGCTACATAGAAAACCGGTAATAACTACAGTACTTCTAGCTACCCAAAGTTTTTTTCCCCAGAATGTTACTGTCAATGTCCATAACATAAAAATACAAAATTATCGCATATCAAATGGGTACTTGTATTCTTTTCTGATAGATCAACGGATACAGAAATGCACTGTAAACCACAAAGTAATAAAATCCCCATGTGTATAGAATTCCTCTAGAGATCACATAACACTTTCGGCACTTAGAAATTCAAATAAAATGTGTTTTTCTTTATTACCCAAGAGACCGTGAGACAAACAAAATAATACATTTTTACTTAGATTAAATAATTCCTAAACTAAATGGTCACCTAAAATATATCAAAACGGCTACCTGGATAAAACGTTACAATTAGCAGCAGTCCGATCTGGTTTCAACTACTGCGTAACCCGTGTTTTAGCCGGTGTATTTTTCACAGCGGGAAAGACACTTAGAAATATTTTTTAATGGAAACGAATAGTACGTAATAGTACTATTTAAATAATGCGTGACAACCTGCAGAAGTCGCGTCACATGGCGAAGCGCGAGCCCGCACGGGACTGTCAGCATCACTCTTTTATAACGAGCCGACGCTGCCCGTCCACCGCTTTCTGAAACGTTACTCAGCAAGCTATGAAACACCTTACCTGTTTCTGAAGTGACTTGGTAGAAGCAAACCATAACCGCACCAAACACCCATAACAATGCCATTATTACCCTTAAATATATTTATGGAGCTTTAGTTCTTATAAACCGAGTTTATTTGCCGGAGGATGGACAGCTGCCGATCAGATCGTTAATCCGCTGCTTCTCACAGCGTTTACTCGCGCTCTATTGGCCTGATTCGCAGCGCGTGTGTTCGCACGTACACAGAGCCGGCCGGCCGAGGGCGTATCCATAGTTATGTGGGCGTGCCAATGACTCGTCAGCGCACGTCATTGCGACGTGACCAGAATTTCCCGAAGTATTTTATTTTTTTAGGGTTTACGTTTTTCTTCAAGACATTAATGTAACAGTGTTTGTGTGTGTATATTTGGCGTAGGCATAAACTGTGAAGAATTTATTCATCCGTTATATATAATTACTGAAAATTTCTCGTTTGAACCGGCGAAAAGTTAGTTTAATATTCAACATTCATGTGACATTCAAAATGCAAAATTATTATGCTCTTATTATGCAACCATTTCAGTGAATTATGTCAAACCACCTGTGCAGCATCGAGAATAACGTTCTTCATGTGTCACAAGGATTGTATTTGAAATATTAATAGTAAAATGTTGTTTAACCAATGAAAATGACGTGTACATGTACATAAAGTTATTATGCTCCGGCACCATATGTGTCCTTGTGATGTCAAACCAACGGTGCAGCAGAAAGAATAATGTACGAGCTAAGTGGGGCCACACTGCCTTTTCATCACAAGGGAAGCTGCGAGACACTTTGTGCCATGAGTGATAGAGCAAACAACCGCATATATCACATTGCACGGGAGCATAATAGCTTCACGTGCACGTATACGTCATTTTTAGCTGCCAAAAAAAAAAAAAAAAAACTTTTCAAGAGGACTATTTCAAAAACAAGCTTTGTGACACATAGAGAACATTATTCTCGATGCTGCACAGGTGGTTTGACATAATTTACTGAAATGGTTAAAGCGCATAAGTTTTCATTTTGAATGTCAAATGAATGTTGAACATTAAAGTAACTTTTCGCTGGTCTTTATGAGCAGATACTCTTGTAAACATGGATTCTTGAAAACAAGAATTTTTCTCCTTTGTTATGGAACTGGCCTTGAAATGAAGCTTGCAGAACATACGACATTCAGTACACGCTCCTGCGTCTTCAACCCGAGATTTGTGATTTCATTCCCTTTACCTTGTTAGGAAGGCCATTATAAGTCACATCTGAAGATCAACAAATTAAATCAATCATTGTGTTATCAGCTTGTAATCTTCCAAAATGGGCCAAGCGGATCTGATGATGACTGCAGCAGAAATATTTGGAAAACATTTCAATCCCAACGGTTACTTTCACTAAGAATTGAAGTCAGTGCTAAACAGAAAAATGTGGCACATTTAAGTCTATAATATCTAAGGTTTACTCATTTCTTCCCAAGGCGAGTTTTTTTATAGTGCCATCTAGTGCTTAACTAAAATAACCGCACTAAAATAAACTGGAAATATTGCAAAAACGGGAAACATGACGTGCATGCTGTTAATATTAATACCGTGAGAAGCAAGCTACAGTCAAAATAGTTTAAAGGCAAAATATTGAAATTTCAAGACATTTTATGTACTGATAAAACACAATATAAACATGGCTGTATGTCTATATTGCAAATAAAAAAAATATAAAATAAGTTAAAACATAAAACTGAATTGGTCATCAAAAACAACTCGTACAACTATGCATAATTGGGACTAATCACACAAACACAGACACATGCCCATCATACCCCTGGAAATGTTCAAAGTTAACAGGGAAACCCCAGGTCTACATTCCCCACTTCCCAGCTGATCCATGGTTTTACAACATCTGCGATATATTCAGATTCCATTTTGTTTTTATTATGATTTTTACAAAACAATCCATTAACTTAGAATAAGTTAAAAATGCATTGTACTGAAATTCACTGAATATGTAAGAAAAGGCTGAGTGTGTGAGGGACTTCATGTGAATCGGACACTATTTCTCGCCTTCCGCATTATGCTATCAGACTCCAAGGAAGAAACAGCCAGGCTCTGTCAAGGTGTCTTTTTCTTCTTCTATAAATTGCATCAGTTTTGGCTTTGCTCCATGTATCTGAGGTACACAGTATAATATTTTTTTTTTACTTTCTTTCAAAACAGAAGGCTGAAAATGTATTAACAGGATAACAACTGTTACTCTGTTAATGAAAAATGTAAATGTGACATCAAGTTTTCTGAAGGGCAGAGCGCGCTCTTGAATGCCGCAAATAAGACGTCCCCAAACCAAATGCTTATTCGGGTCAAACCCTTATTTAAATCATCAGAAGGAAATAATGTGAAGTACGTTAAACCCTAATGAAATGCCCACTCAGCATCACTGTCCCTCACCGCACGTATTTCCGGCTCCTTTGGCTGTACAGATAGAAAATGCTTTTTTTTAAAAAAATACGAGTATGTACACATATTTCCACTTCACCACAGATACCTGTACAGTCAAAGGAGTAGCTAAAAACAAATCATATGCTTATTCCACTTAAACCAAGCGTACTCCTCAGACTCAGGGAGCAAGAGTGTAAAAACGTCTGTAAGCAGGATGGTGGGCCTGTTCTTTCCATGGTTGTTTTTCCATTCCCTAATGGTCCCTCCCAAGTTCTGACTGGCCCCTCCAGCTTCAGGTCACCCCTCCATTCTCCCGGCTTGGACCAGCCCGCTTGATGGGTGGGGCTTGTGTTTCACTGACTGCCGGGGAGTGGTGAGAAGGGACTGTTTCTCTACTTCATAAGCGACAGGAAGGTAAAAGGGAGGGGGGGGGGGGGGGTATGCATGGATTTAATTTATCCCACTCTGCCTCACAGGAGCCCCCTGCGATGATTTTCGTTGGCTGGATTAAGGGGCCCCCTGTTTCTGGTGGAGCGAGGGACGGGAGGGTGAGACGGAAGGTCTTAGGAGTTATTGGTGGCGTTCTCGTTACTGGGCGAGTTGGAGGAGGATGAGGAGGAGGAAGAGGAGAAGTTCATGCCTGATAGGCCTGGTGGATTTGTGGCCGTGTTCTGTCCACTCAAGCTTTTCCTGCACACCGGACATGTGTCATGCTGAAGCACAGAGAGGATATAAAAGGAGACAGTGCTTGGTCAGCTTATTTACTGCACCATCAGGACCCCCCCCCCCCCCCAACACCCTCGGCACAGCGTTAAATAAGAGAATAAAACATGCATACCTGTTCAAGCCAAGGTACTATACAATCATTGTGAAACAAATGATTGCACGGGAGTTGCCTAACATTTTCCCCTGAGCTGTAATCTTCTTTACACACTGGGCATTCTAAACCGGAACCTGAAAACACGGGAGAGAGAGAGAGAGCGGAAACGCGTAAATAAGACTGCATTCGAGGAAGCGTGTTCATCGGCGATTATTATTCGTCCCGGACTCTCCGATAGTCACAGGCTTTTAAAACACAGAAGCGAGTCAAGAGAACAGACTAGGGGTTAAGAAATGGTCAGTGGAACACAGCATCTGGCCATACCAGGGTGCATTACATTAAAAGCGAAGTGATTTATCACTCTCCACTTCAAGATCAAAATAGACAAAGAAAAAAAACCCACATGACATAATCATATCCACTGAAAATAAATATCAGAATGGAGACCCATCAGACTTTCTTTATGCATTGAGTTATAGGTGCATTTACGACATACAGACTCTTCTAAGCACATCAAGGAACTTGATGCTTAAATATGATGGTGATAAAGAAGACAAATTGAAAGTTAAATAGGATCCAGGCTCAGTGCGACACTGCAAGAGGTAAGTGGTATGGCAGTGTTTCACAATCCAGTCCTCAGGAACCCCCCCGGCGGCCCATGTTTTCACTGCTTCCGAGCTCCCCGTCAGCCGGTCCACGTTTTTGTTCCCTCTGAGTACAGTTCACATTTTTGCTCCCTCCCGGTTCCAAAAAACATGGACTGCCTGCGAGTGCCCCAAGGAACAGACTGGGAAACACTATGGCGTGGAAATGGATGGACGTTCACTGGTAGTTTCCGACCTGAGCGTATTGATTATACTAACAGAATTATAACAAAATATACAAATAAAATTTGAGTGAGCCACAAATTTCTGTTGATATTTTGTTCCTGTGAATGAGTGCAAGAACAGTCCACCAAAATAAATCCATACACCCATCTACCAGCCACTTACCAAGTACAGTGTCACGGGGACAGAAATAAATCAAACTGGAGGTATCTAGGAACCAGTTACGAAACAGTGTTCCGTGCATAATATGGAGGGTTAATGCAAATATGCACAAATAAAGATATCTAAAGATAGATGAGAAGTTTCAAAAAACAGTGCTGTTCAAACACAAATGTGTAGATGGATTGCAATTGAACAAATATACTGCATACTAACCCTGCACTGGGTAAGAGGTTGAAAGATGGATGGATGGATGATTGGATGGATGGATACTAATCGATCTATGAGAAGGGCCCATCTCATTGTGCTGCTAGTCAGAAAGGGGTAGCTGTGAATTTCCCGAACCGTACATTAGGTACAGAGACATGTCTCAGCACATATCTACACTGAATACCGAAGGTTAAAGTAAACACACGCTTATAAAAAGCAGATATCTGCAATGCACAGGCCATCGTTCTTTGCTAAAGGAATGCTTTGTAGTAAGTGCATCACGTAATATATAGCGCATAAAACAAAATGCAGATGAAGCCCATTTGTAGTCCAGCTTTAGGAACACGACGTCCAGATGCAACTCACCGACGTGCTCCTCTGTGATCTGGACAGTCGGGAGACTTTTAATCTTCTCCCTATCTGCTGGAGGAGGTCCAGTGTTCTCAAACTGATTTAATAACTAGAAGAGATGGGGGGGGGGGTACCAGTGGTTGGAGCTGAGCTTCCATGGGTCCAATAGGAACAGTTATGATACCTAAAGGTCCACAACAACATTGGGCAGCAAAACTCGATCTGTTAATGTTTTCAAACCTACCGTGCCTTCTGACCTTTAAGGTGAATTACAGAGATCATGCTGTACGTTAAAATTCAGAAGGGGGGGAATAAAAGTCGTACGTGACAGGAAATGGCGACAGCGCAACACTTTCAGTTTAGTATGAGGTGTGAGACTGAAAACCTCCATCACTTCCCAAATTCCAAGCAGCTGTTGTTGCCCCTCATATACACTTGTACCAGAATACGTCCTCGGTATAGATGCACCACCAATGGTCTACGATGTCCTGAAGTGCAAGGCTTGTACCTGTGTGATAATAGCGTCAAGTCCATTGGCTCCCCATGCATAGTCCATTGGGTTGGAGTGAAGCATGCCCCTTAAGGTGACAGAGAGAGACAGCTGAGCAAAGGGGCACGGGGCAGAGAGAAGAAAGTGTCAAAAAGGCGTAAAGCATCTATTTCAGTTTACATACCAAGGTCCGATGCCGATGTTTGGCATCGCTGTTGGCGCAATAATCCCATTCACTAGCTGCTGGATAATTCTGCATACGGGGAGAGAAGGGTTTGGTCACAATGCGCAATGCTGACACGCCTGTGGCTTTTCTCATATCCAGTCGTGCTTTGCTCTGAGAAATACAAATACGCTGGACGGTCTCTTTATTAGGTACACATTGCTCCCACTGGGTTGGACCCCGTTTCGCCTTTCGCCAAATTCTGACCCTACCATCTGGAAGTCGCAGAAGAAACAGAGACTAATCTAACCACACAATACTCTTCCAGTTTTCCGTTGCCCGACTTCGGTGAGCCTGTGCCCACTGTAGCCACAGTTTCCTGTTTTTAGGGGACAGGAGTGGCACCCGGTGTGGTCTTCAGCTGCTGCAGCCCATCTGCTTCAAGGTTCGACATGTTGTGCATTCAGAGACGCTCTTCTGCCTTGGTTGTAACAGGTCTCTATTTGAGTTACCATTGCTTTTCTAGCATTTTAAACCAACCCAGCTATTCTTCACTGTCCTTTGCCATCTACAAGGCATTTTCTACCCAGGGAATCACAGCTTATTTGAGGTTTCAGAAATGGTTGAGCATGAAAATCCCAGTAGATCAGCAGTTCCTGACATACTGAAATGCACCAACAACCACGACACGTTCAAAGTCACTTCAATCATCTTTCTTCACCATTCCGGTGTTTGATGGGAACATTAACTGAAGCTATTGACCTGAATCTGCATGACTTCACACATTATGCTGCTGACATAGGGGCAGCGCCTAGCTCAGTGGGCTAATCCTGCGTGCCTGTAATCAGAAGTTCGCCAGTTCAAACCCCGCCTCAGCGTGTCTGTTGGTCCTTCAGCAAGGCCCTTAACCCGCAGCTCCCCAGGCGCCGCTTATTGGTGGGACCAATAAAATATCGATTATTATATGATTGGCTGATTAGATAATTGCTTCAATTGTACCTAATAAAGTGGCCAGTAAATATATGAGTGTATATATACACAATTGAAAGCAAAGGTCGGGTTCACAAGGTCAATCATTTATCTGATGCTCCTTAAGATTTTTTATTTTTTTGGGGGGGGGGTTAAGAAGTGTGTGTACCACTACCACCCTAGTGACTATTCTACTGGGATTCTAACTGGTTAAGAATCTTGCTCAAGGTCCCAACACATGTGACTAGGGGTCTGGTGACACACAGAATTCAAGGCTATGTAGACGGTTCATGTTTCAAAGCAATTTTGGTACAGCAAGCAAAACAGAATTTGTTTTGAAATCATTCATTATTAAATATGTGTCCGTCGACACGTCTAAAGAGAGAAACATGAGACATTTACTAAAGCACGGTAAAAATAAATATGTAAAATAAATAAAAACTCAAAAATATGAATAATGATTATAATGAACTAAATCCCATGTTCTCCATTATCAAATGTTATCACATATCTGTAATAATAGTTATTGGTTTTTAGGCTGGTCTGAATTGCCTGGTAAGAGAACCTTAGATGCCCCGGAAGGACTAACTGACTGAGTCGACTCTGCATCACTCCAGCTGTGCACATACTTCGATGATGTCATCTCAATTGAGTTAGCATGTCTGATGCGTTTGGTATAACGGAGCCGACACACGGCCTCGGTCGTATCGATCGCTGTATTAGGAAACCGAAGTATCCCACGGCTGCCGATGACGGCCGACCATGACCAGCATCAGCCGAAACCAACTCACAGCCACAATCAGCGTAATGATTTTTCCCGTGTTGAACATCTTGAGAATTTAGGTTCCGTTCATGTCAAGCAATGGATTCATTCGTTTCATCGTGCGCACCGAACCAAAAATGATGCAACCAAACGGCACACGATGAGTGCATGTACCGTTACCAACCCTAGTGACTATTCTACCGGGATTCGAACTGACAACCTTCTGATCACAGGCCCAGAAGCCTTAGACACTCGGATATAAAGGGATTACAGCAAATAGCTAATGAACAGAAGCCGACTCAACATCACCATCTCCGCTAGAAGCCGTTTAATGATGCCTAACAGGACAAGTACGTCGGCGGGGTGTCAGCGAAGCTGGAGGGCAGCTCCTACAGAGCCGGCTTACCCCTCGAGAGTAGGCACACCTTCAGGCCTGCCCGCCTGCCTCCGCAGCACGTGGCGCCCCCTGGGCTGTCTGGCTCCGTAGCGCTGCCGTGATGCCAGCTCCCGCTCCCTCCGGTTTTCTGCCTCTCGGTTGTCCTCTGACGGCAGTCCTGCGCCGAAGTCAAAGCTCTCGTCAAAAACCCCTAGAGCAAACTGGCCGTAACCCGGGGGGAATGTAAACAAGTGCTGGTCCAAATTCTGAGGAAATGGGAAGAGAAGAAGAGAGGCGATTACAACCGTGCAGCCCTCAAAGCCCCCCCCCCCACCCCCCACCCCCGGGCACGCAGTTCTTTCCCGCTTGCAATCTTTCCCAGAATGTGAGCTGAACTAATCAGGAGGTTTCTGGATAATTTAAACACTCCACACGTTATGGTCTTCTCAACATGCGAACACGAACCGTTACTATGCGCATGCAGAAATAATTGGTTTTTCAATGTTTTATTAATTTCTGGAATTTTAAAAAAAATAAATAAATCTGCTCCCAAACCTCGAAAGGGTGCTGGTTCTGATCGCTGGCAGAGGCGGCGGACGTGGACCCATTTTCAGCACTGGCCAAAAACAGAGACATGAAAGGGAGTTAATTCAGAATTCAGACTACGGCTCACAAAGCAGGCGAACGGCCTAGTCTGCTATACAGGCTACTGCGGTGAGGAAGTTCGGAAAGATCCGGAAATCTGAAAATGAGAAAATGCTGAGAAAGCATCTGCCCTTTATATCACACATGTGTGCTAACATGCAGAATGGACATTAGACAGTCTGCAGGAAAGGAAACGCACACAAGCATTAACAATTTTCTTTGATTTAACGGCATACACATTCAAGAGGAGGAACTATTTAAAATCGAAAACCAGCATCAAACCCCCTTAGGCCAAATACCTTCTGTCCTCTGGTAATTCTTCAATAAAGCCAGATTCACACCGTGGACAAGTATAGTCCTGCAAACCAAAACACACAGACATCGCCATCAGAAAAATCTGTTACAACTTAAAAAAATCTAATACCTGCCTGCCATTCAAATATCCATAAAACAAAATTAAATGGTAGGTGACACAATTAATGAGGGCAGTTAGGGTCGATACGTACCGAAACGAGAAACACATAACTCCTCATATAACTAATGCTATCTATGTTATATTACTGGGGGGTAGTTAAACCCGTAACTGTTACTTTCACAAAAACAACTCATTTACACTGTGAATGCAGTGAGACATTGCATTCATTCACTTTCAGGCAAAATCCTATTTCAGGGAGCAGAGCGTTGTGTATGAACAGCCTATCTGTATAACTCTGAAACATGATGGAACCATGGGCAATGGAATCAGAACAGAAACACTGTTTAAAAAACTTTAAAAATGACGACAGTATATAAGAGAGCAACACCGGCTAATTCTGGTTGACTTCATCTATCCAAAAAAACAGTTATGCTAAATCTTAAATGTTAATTTTATATTACACATGCAGTTTTCTAGAACTTTGAGATAAGCAGAGGAACCTCAAGCGAACAAAATGAATGGACTGCGCATTACTTACATGTTACATAATGGCTAGATAATTCTAGATTAAAAGGTAACATTCCAGACCAGAAGCACTGCAGATCAAACCTGTCAATTACAGTATTAATTTACTAAAATGAAGAATATGCCGCAAATGTTTTAATGTTTTATTACAAATATACTAGTTTAAAGCATCCACGTGGCTGTAACATAACGAATATAGCCGCAATACAAAACACAAAACCCTGTTTGTGTTTAGGGATTTTCCAATCACCTTCATCAAATCTCACGTGACAACCAAATTTAGACATATAATGACGCATAAAATACCATATGTGGACCACAAGCACTGCACGTCAAAGACAATTAAACACTGAAGACAGTCTCCTTTGACACGTGCTACACCACTCGGTCCGGCCGTTTATTTAATTTACAGTTTGCATAGATCACTAGGAAACTGGAATTAACGGCTTAGGTTAGCTAGCTAGCTAACTGTTAAATAAAAGCGACAATCACAAACGTAAGTGGCTGACACAGCCAAATCCCATTCACGAGGATCCAATGTGGAATGTAGTTTCGTTTGGTTTAGCAATAAAGGGCAAAATACAGTATGGGGCACCATCCGATAAATTAAAACATATGTATCAAGAGGTCATCTTTAAGGTAAAGAAACCCCAAAGCGCAGATGACCAGCAAACCAGGTATCTAGCCTCCCTCGTCATTTTCTGTAATTCCTTTCCGATTTTGGTTCGATGTGACCAGTTAGCCAGCTTAGCTGTAGTTGATAGACAGCATTATATTAAAGAGACCTCATGGATATTAATATTGTCTTTGGGGGGCGAACCGTGAATCCTACTAGCGTCCAAATGTACAAAAGTCCGTGGGACCACCAACTACCAGCACGGACAGCTTGTGAATATGAAGCAGAGGCCTCGCCTGTCAGCTAGCTAACAATCTAACATAGCTGAGCAACGAGTAAGGCTAGCTGCTAAGGCAGACCACCACGTAGCAACCAAACCAAGGACCTTAATGGCAATTCATCAACAATTTATATGTCATTCAACAGATACGTTAATTCAGCGCCTTGTCCGCAATACTTACCGGCAGACGAGGGCTGATTTCAGCCGAACATCGATGACAGAAAAACCGGCTAGGCTGTAAGGGAGCTTCCGCCATCTTCAGACCCACCGTAACGCAGACAAAACCGACACAGAGTGCGTACGGAGGCCTAAAAAGGACAAAAGTCACTGAATCACCAGAAATTTCCTAACGCTAAATGCCAGATATTTCAGTCTATTTGGCAGCCGTTTGAGGGAGGGGAGGGGGGGTTGGCAGTTCTACAGAAAATTAAATGTTGATTCTTAAACTTAAATAATGAAAAAAAAGTAATTGAATAAAAACACGTTTAATGTAAAAGCTGCCTTAAAATTTGCTCAACTAAGAGAGAATCAAGTGACAATTCGTCCCTGGTTATATCTTTCTGAAAAACCAGATGACTACATGATTAACAGTGTTCTCGACTTTAGCAAGTTGAGAAAATGTAGCAATGTGGTCGACATAACTAAAAATTCGAAATACAGGACTTAACGCTGTATTTTTAATACGTATTATCGCTAGGGGGCGCTAGCGGGAAAATACTTCATGATATTGTACCCTTATGTTAAAGCGATGTTTTTAAATATTAATTTAATTATAGAATATTTGTTTGCTAAACCCACAAACTTCAGAGTACATCAATTTGCTACAGTTAAGAGACTGTTCCCAGATATATTATTGTATAACTGAAGTTGTTGCTTTAGATATTTTTCTGCGTGGTGTAATGATGGAATGTACAGGAACCAAGATGCAGGCTGCTCACTACCACGGCAGTCCGCCCACAATTCTGCTGTCTTTCCCAGCATTCCGTTTGTGCTGTGGGGATTTGCTGCAAGGCGACGGAAGGCAACGACCAAGGCACCAAATATATTTATATGGATTAGGAGTGCCGCCCTCAGTTTTAACGTGATCAAAGGGCTGCATTCACACCACAGACAGGGCGAGGGATTGACAGAACATTGGCAGAGCTCCCTAACGTCCCACACCAGAAAGAACGCAGATGCTGATTACAGCTTTTCCCACTGGCCTTGAAGTGTGCTGTGTGCATCATGTGTTTTCCTGTCATGTAAGTTCTCCACTGAAGCATAATTCTTTAACAAAGCAGGCTGGCCAGATGGGCAAATGATCACCAGACAGACCCATCAGATTCATTTAGTGGCAAAGGGAATTAAATGGTTGCCAGATCACTTGGAAATAAGAGACACCTGCAGCAGATGGTTGTTTTCAGGCCAGATTTGGGGACTTCCTCAGCTCACCCGTTTGATGGCCATCAGATTCACTGAAGGCTAGCAGGACGAAAAAGTACAGGCCCAAATTAAAACAAACCAAAACTCAAAGCAAGAGGCACAATATTTTCACATATTTTACGCTACACGTTATTTAGCAAACACTTCTGTCCAAAGCCATTTACAAAGCGCGGCAATCAGCACATTGTGATGCATTGAATTCACCAAACCGTACAAAACTTTTTTGTCTGGAGTTGCGTTTTCTCCAGCAGGAATTCACCTCCAGTCCACCACCAGACCAGGCAGCATCACAAAGCCTGTTAATTGATAACTGGCATAAACCGCTAACTGCGATCCTCCATTCATCAATCTTCCAACTACTTATCCTGGTCAGGATCACCGTTTTCCTCCATTTGTTAGGAAATGGTTCATTATCTGCCGAAACAAGCTGATTATGTTCATTTTGCCGCGAACAAATTAAACGAGCCGTATAAATGGCGTAAATGCAATATATGTATAAGGAAATGCTTTGGGGGCCCGATAGATATCGGGAGAATGAAACGAGATAAAGATACAAAAACAAATACTTATTAGGTACTTGACATAATTGGAAAGTGTCACTAGTGGCCGGTATTGCAACCTGGGCGCATTAATATAAATGTAGCATTTCATCCGCAAATGCTCCAATTAGGCCTAATACTGTGATGAAGTTCATCTGTCCATTGTCATACCAAACAAGATGTAAGGTGAATGGTGCCGGATCTTTTTGTTTTTCCACTACAATCTGGAAATGGGACTGGGGCGTTGACTGTAAGGATCTCGGAATTACAGTTATACACTACCGCTAAGGCGTAATATTGCCTACGGGAAAGTCTCCACCCGAGGTATCCCATCCGATAAATAATCTCAGTGAAAGACACTTCAGAATCTGCCAGATAGATTAAAAGCAACCAAACGAACCCATTCCACGGCTTTAGCTGAAACGATGGCATGACGTTTTAATTTCCAAGTCATTTAATATCTAGTCAAAATGATTTGTAATAAAAGGTGGCAGACTCTACACACGAAATGCTTTAACTTTCGAGCTGTGGCAAGCATAGGTTTCACTGCGAAAAGAAACAAATCATCAGTCAAGAGTCAAATCATTAGACACATGTAGGCTACTTAATACAATATTCGCCTAATTGGTTTTTACATTATCCCCTGAAATTCGCTGACAGGCATGTGGAAAAATACATTAAACATAGGCCTGCGTATTCTTTGACTGCATAAGAATTCGGGATGGGAGAAATTTCTCAATGCAATGCCAATGCGGCCCTGTAAGAGGCAGTCTCCTGTCCGGTGGGAAAGTTTAGAAAGCCTCGCGCTGCGTCCCACAAAAGACAGTAATGATGAAAAATCGTTTACTGTACAGGTCACCCTCGTTCGGCATGACTCGATAACAAAGCCTGACCATAAATTTAGTGTTTAAAGTACACAGGTGATTAGCCTACTGAAGATACTGCAGAAAAGTGAGAAGATTATTAATAAAAAAATAACATCTTTACACACCAGTAGGAACCTGTCACTAAATCTATTCTGTATTAAAATCCGGATCAGAGCAGTCGTTTCGAATTTTTGATTAGTAAATGAAAGCTTTATTTTTTATTTATATCTAAATACGACGTAGCGGTATTTCCTCATCTGGCGTTGACATTTAGCATTTGACTAAATAGAACAGGTAGCCTATAAACGTGACTAACCCGCATAATCATCCTTATGCATATAGGCCTACTCTTTATTATCAAGGAGACAAAACTTAATAATTCTGTTATTAGCCCTATATATACTTCTTTAAACAATTTCTTTGCCTGACGACCCTACTTTGTGAAAGTTGGTGCGATTGTCAATATAATGTACTGTAGAATAGGAAATCGCTCAATTTTCTTAATGTTAAAGGGCATCTTAACATGTAATAATTAAAGGCGCCAACTAGAATAAAAAGTATTGTTTTCATGACCTTGGGGTGAAATTAGAGTACATTTAAAAACGGAAACGCATTCCCTTGGCTTTTGGCTCTACAGGCAACGATCCACCAACCCTTTTGAAAGCCAGCAAGTCATTAACTTTTTTTTGTGGAGACAATACGAGGTAAGACTTGAATATTTTCCAGCTACCTGTAATTGTCGTTGATATGGAGAGACGTCAAAGATTTTTGTGTGTTGAGTAGGCCTATTGGGGTCCAGACCATTCATAACAAGTAGGACTACAGGTATGACTGGTTTTGCTTCCATGTCGACTGTAAAATGAACGGTTACTTCAGCCTCTGGAAATTGACTCAGACATCAAAAAGCTATCCGTCCTAGCGTTACAACTGGCTGAGAGCATCGCCCATCCCAACAGCATAATTCAGTCTAGCCAAAATATTTATAAAGAGGCGGACGGGGATCACTTACAAGACATTCATTGACTTCAAGGCTGCTGCGGAGATAAGCTACTTATTTTGTCATCGGAACTTTTTCTTTTTTTCTAGACGGGACGCGTTTTACTGCCAAGTACTTTTTAAAAAACCTTTTTTAACTTTTTGTATCACAATGTGCCTTTTAATTACAATTAACATTCTGGTAATCGTTTCTTTGTGGGAAATCTTTGGAAGATATCCTACATATGGTGAGAACGGTTTCTGTTTTAAACTGTCTGCTCTAATAGTTTTGCAGTAATTGTTTAGTGTGTTTTATGAGTGTAGGTTCTGAGAATAATACATTGTGTACAATTTTCCAACTACCACTGTAGTCGGCGTCTATTACATGAGTTACGTGAAAATCTGCCTGTTGCAATGTCATTAGTCTCATGACAAATCATTCTTGCGTTGCCATAAACGTTTTTTCTTTGCGTTCGTATTTTAAACAGATTTCTAGGTACGAGCCCTTAAAGTTGAGTTTATTCTGATTTGTATGAAAACATGGTCTTTATGGTTTTCATAATAACCAGTAAATGTAATATATAGTCATATTAATTAAGAGGTAAGATTCACAGCAAATCTTTTGGTCCGATATTATTTCATATGAACATTACTACTTAAGAACATTCAGATATTACATGTAAAAATCTACCTAAATAACGCGAACTTTCGGCCATATTTTTAAATTGAGTGTAACAACGAGGTTTAGGATTTCGGGTTACCAGTTAATTAAACATTCTTTCTTGTCCTGTTTTTTTACAGGTTTTACTTTATTCTAATTACAGTTATACAGTTAGATAACTTTCTTACATTTTATGATTGGTCATGCGATTAAATGCTAATAATAGTCATATTTTTAATCTGTATTTATTGGGCTTCTCATTTATCACATGAGAATTTTTTGCTGATCTTCTGTCAGAATTAGGTTATTTGGGGGTCATTAATACATTTAGAAACTGCGAATGAAGTAGATCAGGGGTACATTTGAAGGTTCCAGTGGGAGCAGCGTAGAGGGCTGAATGCATGACGGACTAAGTTTAATACAATGTCGCTTGTGGGTAGCTGGGACCTGCTGGCTCCAGCAGAGTCAGGAGCCTCGCTGTGACATGGTGCTGATGCGAGGTGTCGGCTACGAGGAGTGCTGCTCTGGTGGACGCCTGGACACCGCCTGGTCCAACACCAGCCTGCCCATCAACGAGGTCAGCCTGCTGGGCTTCTTGGGAATCGTGTCCTGCAAAGCCTGCAAAGGTAAACCAGACTGCGCCACCTGACCCGATCTCATTTCACACGTCGCACATCCTCGCTGCTGTTTTATAAAAAAGCTTGATTGGGCGCATCGATCTTCATCTATGAGAAGCGAAAACTAACAACTGTCATCTTTATCGCGGCTTAAAATATCATGCTTGCAGCAACTTAAGTATCCAGTATTAAACCCCTGCACATATCAATAAACAACTACCTTGGGGGCGCTTAAGTCAACCTGTAAAACACGCGAAGCGCGCCGTAAAGGGCGCCGAGAACCATCAGTTTACACGTTGTCTTTGTGAAAATTATTCTGATAATTTCAAATATCTGCCAGGGCTCAAAGACAGAAGTCAATCCAATTAAATCCAGCTGTTTTATGTCGAATTCGCTGTTATAAGTATGAGCTAGGTATCGGGGTTTGATCAAGGATATGGTGTGTTTTTATTAAAGGCTTTCGAAGTCATGTATCGGTCACTAGGCAGAGTGAGAGATTCTTCAAAATTCAAATGTGGAGAACCCTAAAATTGCAAAGTTTATACTTGAGAATAATAAGTCATTGCTTTTGAAATTTTCTTGCAAAAACATACACATTACTTCTAGTCTTCTTGTGGGGGGGGGGGGGCTTAATAAAGGTTAAAAATGCCTACGTTGTGGGGTTTCACCTCAGAGGAAATGAAACATCAGATATGCGGTTTTCCTATATTATTTCATCAAGATAAAATAAAAACATCACGGAACCGCAAACATGAAACTGCTTTTTGGTCACATTTTTCAGATGGAATTAACTGAAATTGTCAGCAACGGCTGTTTAAGGATCCCAGTAACTGGTCTCCTCAGGATCCGTGAGGAGGTTCCATTTATCTCCACTGCACGTGTCTTAGGGCCTCCTGAAATTAAGTTGCTATTAGTATAATTTATTAAATCATTTCAATATGACGTTTGCGCATGTTTCAGGACTCCCTGGAGAAATAGTTAATAGAGAGTTCTTATAGAAAGAGATAGATAATAGATAAATAGATAATAGAGAGATTAGATAATACAGAATTCTTACTGACAGCTTAAAACAAGATATCCTAATGCAATATACAGTTCTGAGCAGAGTCCACTTCTGCTCTGGGATCAGATATGTGTGATGTTTGGGTGAAATTGTCTTTACCCAATTATTTGAATAAATACTTCTGCTTAACACAGATGATGAGGGAACCTTATCATTCAATTTGGTGTTAGATTATTTAGACTGGCCCCTTCCTACTTTGCAACATTCTTGCAGCCATAAAGGGTAAAAAGCACTTTTAATAATACATTTGAAACACTATATCCATTAGATATACCCATTGTATAAATGTAACTATAGTTATGTATTGTGTTTAAGCAATGAACATATATGCTGCATTGGTAAAGTCATTAATTATCCAGATTAACTGTAACTGTAATTGTGTGATTATCATGTAGATGACTATGGTTGCCTAATGTTGTCTAGTATGTTGCATCTGATAAAAAAAAGGGCTTCTTGAGGTGAAACAGGCACCAAATCTTCCTTCCCCATCATCTAATGCTTCCACATGAATTATTTCCCAGTGTTTGTTGGAGAGCCGGGCCAAAACGTCCGCTCTGCAAGAGAATAATGAATTCCAGTTTACCGCAGGAAAAAAAAAAAATGCTTACCACATGCCCAGAGGTCTGTTCCTCATAATGCGGAACACTGCCCTGAGTCTTGGCCATTTGAAAAAGACAGAAACGTAAAGTATCATGCGCTACGGATTTAACTGGCCGCCCTTTTCTTACATCATAAAAGTATATGGATACACTGGACCTCACAGGTAGCACCCCATAATATTTCTCATATGTTTGCCGTTGCTGTTAAGTGCTTCAAAGCATTCCTACGCTTTGACTGATGTTGATCATTTGACCTGTAATTTTCTATATGTCGAATTGGTTCAAAGACGGATAAATTGCGACTCGCTGCCTGTAGATCTGACAAAAAGGAAAACAAGAAGGAGTCTCCCAGGCTTCCCCAGGGACGAGGAGATCTCTTACTCGTGTGTGAAGTGCAGACTGAAGTTGATTTGGTGATTTAGGCTGTTGAAATGAAGAATAACAGGATATTAAAACAGCCCTAGTGGGTCCTGGGAAGGGAGGTAACTTCGCTCCTTCACATCGCCGTGGTCTTGTGTTTGAAATTCGGTTTTCGGATGCACGCTGCGTTGGCGGAGTTACGCCTTTCACATATCAATCCCATCAGTTATAGGCTGTGAATTTAATGGCTGTGTTAGTCCACCAAAGCATTCAGTGTTTGGCCCGCCTTGCAGTCTCATTCCTAACCATTTACACATACCGCGTAGAAAGCGAGTTTCTCTTGATACATCTCTACGCTCACGGAGACTGGAAAAAGCACAAACACTCGCAAAATGTCTCTGCGTCGCATTGTAAACAGTCGCATTACCCACTGTAAATACCTTGTCTGATGAATCATTCCCCAGCACATGGGCCAGGTGGGATAGTCTTCCCTGCTCCACTACATCCCAGACCACACATTTGGACAAGGGCGTCAGACCTTTGTGTATCTTTCGTGTCATTGAGTCAAAGGCTACAAGGGTTTAGTCACTTCAGCAACGCTACAATTTAGGTCTGAGTCAGTTCCTTACTGAGGGCAACGCTGCGTGATGACAGCAGCAAGAGGCGTCCGGGATGGAGGGGGAGCTGAGTGATGTGACAGGGAGACGGGGGGGGGGGGGGGGGGGGGGGGGAGGGGGGGGGGGGGGGGGGAGGGGGGGAGGAAAGAGGAGGGGGGGCAAGAGGGGGACAAGTGGGGACAGGACAGATGTGGGAAGGCCACAGGGGGACTAATGGGG
>JAABNY020003973.1:0-30448 GCA_015164015.2 Brevimyrus niger
AGCCTGGTTTAAAAACCCCGGTTTTAAATATTTTTTTTTTTTTTTTCTTCAGGCGTTTCTCGGTTTTGTTTTTCTGCAGGCCCCCCCCCCCCCCCCCCCCCCCAGGGTGACCTCCAACCTGCGCTGTGCAGCCTGGTGCAGGCCCCAGGTCCCCTCACACACCTGTCGTGCATGCAGTTGGGCAAATGGATATTACTTTTGATTGAGGTCACTAATTACTAAAGGTGGAGGCTGTCAAAACTTGGACGTGGAACTGGTCAATTAATTGTATATCAATTAATTGTCATTCATCATTTTTGACACTACACTATGCTGCTCCTGTATTACTTATTATTTCCATACTTACACTATGTGCATAAACCTTTCTGTCTCCCCCCCTGTTCCACACTGTCCTGCTTTGCACTTTAAGTATTGTGAAACCCTCCCCCTGTCACTGCTGTTGTATGTTGCACCTTGGCCAATGGGAATGCTGTTTCATTCTAATATATACTTACATATGGATGGTACGACAATAAAGCCCATTTGACTTGAGTTGACTGTGACCTTATGCTACATGTGCTACACAAAGCAATTGCTATTATATAATATCACTAATGTCATTCAGCCTAAATCTACTTCTCTCTCTCTCTCTCTCTCTCTCTCTGTCTCTCTCTCTCTCACACACACACACACACACACACACACACACGCACACACTCCTTCTCTCTCTCCCCATTCAGATTGGTCATCTAAAGAACTATTAAATGGATTACAATTTATTGTCAATGTAATAAAAACTATTGGAAGTTGATTATTGGCAGAGTGATTATAGACTGTGGAGCGACTGAAGGGACAGAAGCTGCAGTTAATTTCAGAAAGCCTCAGCATTTGGTACTGTACACACTGTATACCCTGTAAACACTGTACAAACTCTATGCACTGTAAATACTGTACACATTGTAAACAATGTACACATTATACACATTGTAAATGCTGTACATGTTGTACACCCTATACACACTGTAAATGCTGTACATGACACTACTCACTGTAAACCCTGTACATACTGCACATACCTAAAATAATGTACGCACTGCAAACACTGTACACCCTATGCACACTGTGAATGCTATACATACTATAAACACTGTACACACTGAAAACTGTTCATGCTGTACACACTATACTCACTGTAAAAGCTGTGCACATTGCAGACGTTGCAGATACTGTGAACACTGCACATTCCGTAGATGCTCTACACACAGAACACGCTGTATCATTGTAAAAGGTTGATACTAGGGTTACCACAATCAGTCAACGTAGTCGATGATGTCAACACTACCATGATTTACCAGAACAATAATATGTGGCGTGCTTCGCAAACCAAACTTAATATGCACACTGAATTTATACAGATTTTTGGGCATTACTATAGGCCTCTCATTAATACGTTTGGCAAACTACTAATCTGTTTAGCAAATTGTGGTCAAAAGTAGTGTCCATAAAATCCGTCTGTTATCTAAAGCCCTTCAATGACATACAGTTTTTTGTTGTCAAAATAAAATAAACTTAAATTAAATGGTCAATTAGATTTTCTGGAGGAAAATTAATTGTTTAGATTAATCGAACAATGGGTAAAAGTATCGATATATTAGAAAAACAGTCATTAGTGGCAGCCCTACTGTGACAACCCTACCCTGTACATCTTATCCCTACTGAAGACATTGTAGCTGTACACTACAAGCACTGTAAAAACTGCACTGTACACACTGCACATGCTGTGCATACTACACACTGTAAATGCTGTAAACACTATATACATTGTACACACTGGACCTACTGTACACACGAAACACTGTACATGCTGTAAGCACTAAATGTGTACACAGTGTACCCACTGTAGATACTGTACACAGTATGCACATTTTGAAAACCTGCTGTAAGCACTGTATATACTGTAGATGCTATACACACTCTGAAGATATTGTACACATTGTGACATCGAACACATTGTAAATTCTGTACGTATTGTAAATGTGTAAACACTAAACATCATAGATACTGTACTCACTATAGACAATGTACATGCTGTACACACTGTACATGCGTTACACGTTGTAAAATTTGTACACACTAAATGCTGAACACTGTAGCTGCTGTACACATACTGTAAATAGAATACACACTGTAAACATTGTACACACTACAGATGCTGTTCACACTGTAGATACATAGATCAAATGGGAAATTAATACAGGCGAATACATTTCTTTCACTTCTGTTTTGATACTGGTCACTCTGGGTGTAATAAATAAACAAATGTAAGACATTTGACACACCATTTTATGCCCTCTAAATATAAATAAAGTAATTCTATACTTAAATATAATGTAGTATAGCATCTACACTTTTTTAATCATACATTTATTTTCCATATTTATTATGACTACTTCATAGTTTTAGATACAAAAAACAACTAATATGATCCATAATGGCTGAAAGGACCAATTAAGAGAGTTTACAATGACGCTGTCATTTCCTGAATAGCTGAGAGATTGTTGGCTTTCACTGCAACCCTTTTCCCGGACATAACTGAACCTGTAATTAGATAATTACCTGTATTATTTACACCCTACTTCCAAATACGCCATCTAAATATGGCATTTCCAGTAGATTATTCTGGAGTGTTCCGCCTTTTCAAAAAGCACCCGGATAATGGAGCTAATGAATGAACGGAGAGAGGAGGACGCCGGACACTTGGCCCGGGTGTTTCGCAACAAGACACTGCCAGCGATGCTCAGCTTACTGGCAAGAAAATAACACTTGTGTTCACACTCTGTGTGTTAGCCGCCGTGCTTCGGAGGCAAACTAAGAACAGCTGTAAAGCAGTGAGTCCCTATATCCCCTGTAGATCTTTCTCAAGTCATTCTGTCCATTAGTCAGAGAGTGGGAATAGCATTTCAGGACTCTTATTATGATATCGCCACTGAGAATGAGTCCAGCTTCACAGTATCACAATGACATATTTAAACCAAAATCAAAAAAACAATAACAAACCCGCTTTGACTCTCAGTGGGTCCATGTTTGCGGCTATTTTTGATTCTGGTTACCAGCAGCAAGGTCATTCACTGGGCTTAAAATACATGATGGATATCTATTATATATGGTTTGCACAAAATGCATCATTCAACCCGCTATGGCTTTCCTGTATTTATAAACATACGTCACACGCTGGGGAGTTTTGTCATCCGCTAGACACTCATATTTAATCATCGTGATGTCATAATGCAACGTACGCGAGATCGAAATGTGTCATATACACGACGGCACAGTGTGAAAACAGCATTCAGAAATAGGGCTTAAAAATGTGTATGCTATGGGTGCAAAAAAAGCACAAAGATAAATATAAATAAAAATAAATCCCTGCTGAAAAGTGTTCTCCATCTGACCTATTATCAGTGACTGATGATGCCCAAGCTGTTACTTCATTACTGCCGTTACTTTACAATTGGCTAGTATTCTTTGAATTATTGTTATCATTGATCATCAGGAGCTTATTACCAAATATGGAAATCCAGTTGTGGAGGCATACAGTCTGGCGGCAGAGTCATTAAATGTAACACAAAAAAAAACTTGACAGCCATTAAATATTTTATATGCCATTTATAAGCCCAGTTCAGTTTAGTTTGAATTCAAAACAATGCCTTATTTCTGCTGCTACTGCCAGACTGTCTAAGGCCTGCGTTCAGCTTGGCTGTTTACACCTGGCCATCACAGACGTAAGGTGCCCAGGTATGAAACACATCATCCTGGTGGGGGCGCTGATGAACCCGAAAAGCATGGAGACTCTCCAGAACGAACAAGATTTTTATATATAAGTTCCTGATTTATATATAGGCACCATGTAGTCTGGGCTAAAGATCGCTGATGTTGTGCCGTCACTGGGGCCATCTGAGAGCACTGACTGCGAAACGCCGAAAACGTTGATATGAAATGTAGCTGATGGATCGCACTTTATTATGATACCTTCAGTCTTTGGGAGGGCATTAGAGATCAACACTCAGGAGGTGTGAGCTGTGAAGCCTGGGTATTTTCATCAACGCTAGCTGTAACTCACCTGGATCCATTTCTATACACCCTTGAGAGTCACTCAAAGAATGTCTGTTTACAGAAATAGAATCTAAACTCACACAGCCTCTCTTCTCCATTATTTCATTTTGAGATGCACATAATGGATCGAACGTCTGACGCATTGAGAGGTAGGAGCCGGACGGAGCAGCTCCGTGATCAAGCAGCGGTTGGGCATTCACTGCACTTATAGTAAATGAATCGTTTGCAGCGTCAAGGAGTCCCACTGGGCCCTCGGTTAAGTCACCAGTCATTATTGCATGGAGTCCATTACCGCAAAATACATTTACTCTCCGGTCCCGGTTGCTACTGACATCCAGCATTGTGAGATGCGATGTCAGCCCAGCCTGAATAGACGAACGAGAACGACGGGAGAGATTATTACGACGATGAAGGCAGCCACAGGGAAGAGTTTTGGGGCGTAGACCTTACGCTGACTTTCCAAAAATGTTTCGTTCTCTCCTTCCTGCTCTCGACATCGTCATACGCAGACTTGCGGACTGGGGCAGCCCTGCTTTTGTCATCTGATCGCCCACAGCTTCTTAATTAATAAAGCTTAGTGTGTTTAAGTCATTTTGGTTCACTATGAATAAGGGCTCCTGGAGCTGGTGTGAGATTCCATTGTTCAGGCTTCCATGACGGTGCCTTTTTCACACGAGTATTAAGGATTCAAATACTGCAACCCCCCCCCATCCACCATAAACATGAGTAGCCAGTGACATACTCCTAACTGATTTGTCATATCATATCAGGAACTACTCCCAGATGCATACATTTACATTTAACAATAAGGGAATGTATATTTTGCAGCTGATTTTGTGCCCTAATTTACTGATGCGGTTGGCACATAAACAGCGGCTTATTCCTAGGGGCACCTGTTTATTTCCGGCACTGGTCTGTAACATTTTCACTTTACCACAGTTTACCTGTGTGAATCTTTAATTTGCCGCCGACACGGAAAGTGAACAGCGAGGAAACACTCTCGGCAGGCCATCTGTCGAAAGTGTACTCTTGGTTATGAACTAGCACAGCCAGGCTTTGGTATGAGTAAGCCTGATATAGTACCGCTTGCAGACAGTATTACTCTATGGCTTTTGCACTATGGGGAAAGAGAGAAAAACAAAATCCGAAGTGGCTCTCATTAGCATTGTCCTCAAGTGGTCAGAGCATGAACACACAGGAAATTGCACACCTTTCTTTTTTAAGTGGGCTTCACCGCCCGGCTATTAAAATGCTCCTTGGTTGACATTCACTTAAGTGATGTTCAGCAGCTTTATATGTCAGTCGGAACAGTTATTGACTGATTTTTTTTCCCCCTGTTGTAATGCAGAAATGAGCAACACTGTAAGTCAATATCAAGAATATGCAACCATAAATGCTATTTAAAGAGCCGCCATAAAGAACATAAATATTATACACAATTCAGGTCACTCAAACCTAAATCCCTGCCATACTTGTCCTGTTTCAATGCCACCCTAGTTCCTGCTCTTCTCAAAGGCATGTTTTTTTCCAAAAATAACCTCTTCAATAACACAGTTTTGGTTTTTGACTGCCACCACACTATCCGCTCCTCGACATGGCAATTAAATGTCAAAAAGTAAAGAAGAAAAGGCCGGGACAAAATGACTTGGGACCAGTTTGTCTGGGCAAAGACCACCTTGCAGCACTATTAGCATTATTAATATATCAGTATTTGCTGCTCGTTGTCAGATCGTATTCCTGTACCTCTCTGCTATTGGTTAATTTCCCCGAAAATTGCTTACGTGTGGTTGGTGACATTCCCTGCAAATTGCTAACCCTTCGTGAGTCAGTCCTGCCACACCGGCAGTGAAAGACTTCTCATTCACGCGTTTTTAGAATACATTTGAAAGTGAAATGAGCAAAGCGACCCAAGTAAAAATATACAAATTATTCATTGTGTGGGGATGTTCACAGGTTCACATATACGTGACTGTCTCTGTTTTGCCGGGTGTTTACTGTGATTTAGTAATTTCCTAGGCAGTATTAAACGCAGAGCCCTCGAGTCGGCCCGGGACGCCAGGAAGTCGCACTAAGATGCTCCTGTCCAGGCTGATGTTGATCCTTTCATGCTGCAGGTGACGTGACACGAAACAACGCCGATGGTACCAACTGGAGAAGTGGTGCGTTTCCCAAAGCGCTGGAAGACGCCAAGCTGCAAGTGTCTGACAAGTCTGCTGGAGGCTCTTTTGCTGCAGCACACCAAGATATCAGGGCCACCTTAAAAGCTCTCCCCATGACAGAATAAAGCCAATTACGAAACGGCACATGCCATGTCCCACGCTCAAACTACGAGCCACAGAACTCAATTTGTGGAAAATTCCAGATTGTTTCTGAATGTGGTAATCTCCATAAAAATAGATAATGATATGGTGAGGTATGTGAGACATTCCTAACAGTAAACATTGGGGGGAATGCCATCCAGGACATCGGGGAAGGTGAAACAAGTGACAAAGATAAATAGAGAACGTGACCTTAAACGAAACAGGACAAGTGTCAAGGTGCAGGCAGACATGACAGAGTAATGGAGGAAGATGGAGGATGGATGGTTGGAGAGAGAGGTACAGCCTTGACCTCAGACAACAGATGACTGGCAAAGTTTGCCACAACAGAGAAAGGCTATCCCAGATCAGTTTTGCAGTTTGGGCATGATAAGAGGAAGGACAGCAAATGAGCTAGATAAAAATAGACACGCAAACTACCTTCCCACTGCCTCTGAACTAGCACGGGAAATATTGTAGGTCAGTCATTTTCCAACCATAGCCTCTTCAGATATTACCTTTGGCGAAAGGGGGCTAATTTGGACACAATGAGCTAGGGAGGGATGAGAGGAAGGACGACCACAGGATTTGTGGGACGCGCCATGACTGACGGGGTATTAAATGTGGCTCATCGCAGGGCTGCGGGTTTGCTTATATCTCATCTATTATTTCGAAATAAATCTAAATCTAATTTTAGAGTTGGTGAGTTGGTGTGCTGACCTCAGTATGCTCAGTCAGTGAATCAATATGTAAGCTGGTACAAGCTAGTCAACTGCCGCCCCCCACCCCCCCTCCACCCCATCACCGCACCCAGCCCCGGCGAACAGCAGGAGTTCAGCTATGTGTTTTAAAATGTCATGAGGAAAGGGCCTCAACTACAAAGGCAGAGCTGCTGCTGGTTCCCTGACAGACCGGTGGATAAAAAAGGCAAGGATGGGAGGGAGATCAGAGAGAGGCAGCGCTGGGTGTGAACACCCGCTCGCCCGCTGCTGCTGCGGGTGGGGAGGCGACGGGGAAGAGAAAAAAAAAAAAGTTTATACATGTAGGCGGGGCCAATGAAGCGCAAAACAGACCGTTTGGGAGATGATCTGCTTTATTAATCTCTCCCCCAGTGATGTAATTCTTAGCTCTCTCTTTTTTTTCTGCAGCAGATCCCATCACGCCTCTATCACTCAGCTGTAACTACACCAGCATCTGGTCTGGCCATGACCCACCCTCTATTCTTCATATGGTGGCTTTACAACTTTCATTTCTCTCCGTCTGCTCCTTCCGCGCTCCGCTTCTCGCTTCGGTCTTCCTCTTCTGCCGTCCAGCTTTATCTCCCTCAATTCCCTTATTTTTATTCTCTTTCTCCATCCACAGTCATGCAGCGTTCCCCTATAGATACACTCCATCAGTCATCGCTCTCTCCACTCCATCCTCCTGCCTCCGCTCTGTGGAAACGCACTTCACTGTATAATTATGCTCGCCCCATACAGTGACCCAACTACAGCATGTCCATAGGCGATGTGTACACTGCCGAGTGCGACGGAGGGATAATGAAAGATGACGAAGACACTGGGGCCAAAAATAGAACACATTGGCCGTGCATATACACTTTCCATATACACTTTCCAGGTGCATCACTTTTAATCTCATTGCCCTTAAATTCCCACCTTGCAGCCAAACTTCAAGTGGGAATTCCTGGTCAATACTTGGGCACCTTCCTCCCACACACATGCATATAAAACTCTGAAAGGATTACAAGAAGGCATTTTGCAAGATAGTTTGAGTAAAAGCCCACTGTATAATTATACACTCAGCCACTCTGCCTCTCTGATTTGCCTTTACCTCTCTTCCACCCTTTATTAACTCTAACTCTCTTCTGTCGCTCTCATAAACGATCCCCTTTTTCTTCCTCTGCACCTCACACCCCTCTCATCCCTTGCCGTGTGCTTTCACTATAAATAACCGCTCTCTCCAGGGCTCTTGTAAGAGCTTTCACATTTCTACTCTTTTCTGTGTCTGTCAGTATTGCCTCGGCCCTGAAATACTTAACGCTACAGCAGACAGCATCCGCCTTTTCTTTATTCTGCCTTCGTTCCTTTAACCAGATGATTAATTCCATAGACAGGTTTGGGGAAACTCCTAATCCAGAAATCATTTAAGTGACTCCAACCAATGCTCTCTTGGTCCAAATGCATCAATGTAACCACACACACACACACACACACACAGACACACACACACACATATATGTATATGCACATCCAAACATGCACAAGCAGAAATGTAACCTGGGACTCCAAAATTCCAAAATCGCTGTCCCCACTGCCTCCCTAAAGCAGCAGCTCCTGTTCCATCAACCTGCCCATCTGTCCCTCTCTCCCGTTCGCTCACGTCTTGTCGCTCTCCCTGCCAGCAACATTTCCCAGCGAAAGGAAAAAAAAAGAATCAGCCTTCTCTTACTGCGCGCAGTGCCTGCTTCTCCTCTTCGTCTCCGAATCGCACAGCCCCGCTTCCCGCACAGAGGGGGTGACAGAGTGGAAGGGATGGAAATAGAGGGGATCCAGCAGCTGGTACTTGGGAAAAATGAGAGTGAGAGACAGACAGAGAGGGGGGAGGAAGAGAGAAAGAAGCAAATTTAATAAAGAACTGATGGGGGAAAAAATCTTAAAAGGTTGGAATGAATTTGCATTTAAAAATTACATTTTGAGGTCTCTCCCCTCTATCTACAAGTATGTCTCTGCATATCCTTAATTCTCAGCAGAACACAGCGGTAATTGCTGTAGTAACAGTTCAGATTCCTTGGGCGCTCTCTCTCTCTCTCTCTCTCTCTCTCCCGTTCTCTCTCTCCCCCACAGTAGCATGTTCAAACAGCCCTGATCTCTCTCCTGCTCAGCTGGTTGGTTGGTTTCTTCCATTCATCCCCTCCCTCCCTGCCTCTCTTTTCACTCCTGCTCCACCCACTTTCCTCCTCTCTCTATGCTGCCCCTCTCCCTCCCTCTCTGTCTACATAGCATCCAGTCATCCAGCTCGCCCCCTTATGTTGCCGATGTTATAAATGATTTAAAATGTTCAAGATACCGTAATGGAGTTTGCACACATCGCTTTTTAGAGTATTGTTAAGGAAGATTGCAAATGTGACGACACTGAGTCTTAGCAATCTGAGACGTGATTTTGGTTTAAAAATGCATTAAGCATTGCAAAAACGAGATTATGGCTTTTAAAACATTGCATAACAGCAGAAGCATTATAATAAAGGCATTATTGAGAAAACAGGAGCCAGTTGGTTTATGATTTTAATGTCTTGATAAACATGTATCTTTATGTTGCAATAAAAATAGAATGAAATAACAAATGAATGAACACAACAGCTTTTTGGACATCTGACTTGTCTCTTCCAAGGCGCTTACCATTAGCCATACCTTCTGTTATATCAGTACCACACATCTACACAGCATGAGCACTGCCAATGAATTTAAGATCTTGCAAACTAAAATGGCAAAAAGCGCATAGGCGGTTGCTATGGGTCTAAGTCATGTTTGTCTTTCCGTAGGAATGGCGTCGAGTTAAACAAATTTGTCTTCTTATTTCGTCTATTCTAAGATTTTCAGAATAACTCTGTTATTTTGGTGCCTTAGCAGTAAATCCACAGAAGTACATATACTCCCTGAACCCCAGCTTGTTATTAAGTTCGGCACAGAGCGGTCGGTTCTCAGATAATTCTTTCTTTCTCCCAATTCTATTACATCTCCTTCATTTTTCAGAGTGACAGATGGGCCTGTCTGCTCCCAGACTCTCCCCCCTCACCTCTCTCCCCCCTCGTAGCAGGCAAGGTTACTGATCTCCAGACCACCGCTTCCTAGTGCTGCCAGCGATATGGATCCACGGCAGGCGTACTTACACCTCAATACGATGTGACACGGGGTCTCTGCGCGGAGGCTCTGCTATCCAACGCCGCACGACGCTGTCGTCCGCTTGCCCTCGCTAAATACTATCGTGCGCCGTTAGCGGAGGAGCTTCCGCGTGCAGAGGCCCTGCGTTACGACATGACCTGCCTGAAACAGACCCTACCGGCTTATATGTAAAGATATGCCTGTTCGGGTAAGAGTGCACAGCGGCGGACAGATCCCGCGCCTTACCGAGCGAGTGACCGCCGCTATCCGGCCTGTCCCGCCACGATCTGCTTTTCCATCCTCTCTGAATGTATACGACCCAGCTGCTGGGGTTCAGTTGAGTCTTTACATGATTTTGCTCTGTGAGAAATGAGCCCTTTTTATGCAGCAATGCTATGCGCATCTGCAAGGTGAGCAGGGCTCAGGTCCCAACACGAGTTTGTACATAACTTACCGGTCAATTATGAATAGACACTGAGGCAAGAAATTATTCCATTTAAAGCAATAAGTGGTTATCTGAATTTAGAGTATCGGTTTGAATGGATATCCTAGTATTGCTATTACATCCTAAGCTTGACATTCTCTGTCTTCAGCTGTAGTTATAAAGAACCTTCTTGGAGTATGATATTGTATATGCTGTGCGGCTTCCTCTGAAGTAGCTATTTAGTTAAAGAGAGCGCTTGATATCCTGTTCCGAGTGCAGGATCACGCTTCTTCGAGTCTCGCTTGGCTCAAATGGTTGACTTTGCTTTAATATTTCCGTCACTTAGCGCTTCATGCAAAACACCTTAAGAGGAAACAGAAAGAGCGAGAGCTGATGGTGACGCTGTCAGAACCTGACATTAATTAGTCAGCATCAAGATTCCCAAATACAGTAATTAGCCTACCTAAGAAGATAATGACAGAGTTTTCTTTATTGTTTGTGTTACATTAAACAAGAAGACTACTTAAGTTAGTGGAGCAAAGCAGGTTGCTTCAAGCCACAAATAAATGAAATGAATGCAACATTTGATTAAACAAAAAAAAGAAGAAGCAATTGATTAAAATGCTCAACATGGTTAATCGGATAATAACAATAGGGCCTGTATAAATGGTGGTGCGTTTATTTGTTTGTGTTTATGTAGTTATTAATTTATTTACTGAGGCCTTTGGGGCTATTCTGATATTAGCAAGCCAAGTCATGCAGTTCATTTTACCTTAAAGCTAGCTAAATAAATTGGGAAAACAGCCTTTTAAGCACCCTTTTCACTCTGGGAAATTTCATATATATATAAGGGGAGCTTATTAGCAGTTTCATGTCAGACAGTGACTTTTTCAGGGTGCCGTGGTGTGCTCATTGGGTTGTACTGTCGACTCAGTCCTCCAGCATTACATTTCTGCCCCAGATCTGTGCGCGTGGAGCCTGCTTGCTCTCCCTGCGTTGCACAGGATTTTTCCTACAGTCTAGAGATGTGTATTTAGGTGAACTGGTGATTTAAATAGCTTGTTGTGTGTGGCCTGCACTGGACCGGCCTCCCATGCAGGGTGTTCTCTGCCATGTCCTCTCCTCTCCCTGGGATTAGCTCCAGGTGGCCTTGCACTGGATCAATGGTTGGGAGATGGATGGATGGCGACCGGTGAACTGTGCCATTCTCTTATTAGAGAGGGAAATCATGCAGGTGTTTCTGCTAAATATCAAGAGAAACAAATTACGAATGCAGGCTTTATTTTAAAAATCTCTGTTCTGGCTAAAATCTTTCTTCTAGGTGGCTATTCAATAGCAGTTTAGAAAAATTTAGACGGCTACCAAGCAAATTATTCTTTTATTCTTCTAATTTATTTCTAATGTTATTTATCAATAATTTAATTATGAATTTGACTGCTTCTACATCCAAACATATGAATACAATGAGTTAAAGTTATCATCCATCCATCCAGCCACTTATCCTGCTCAGGGTCGTGGGGAGTTATCATTCATCTGTCTTCTAATTGTCGTTTTATTTGGGATCATGGTTAGCTACAAAGTGGGGACTCCGCGGGATGTCTATCACAGCACATATGCACAACTTATACACACATATACGGCATACAGACACTCAGCTACTGTTTTTGGACTGCAAACCATCGCATAACATAGCATCCACTTTCCTGCATGCGCAGAACGGGGGCCAGATCTGAAATCCCGGCAGTCCCACCCACTGAGCTATCTGGCCGCCCAGGGTAATGCTCACATTAGCGGTATTAACTGAGGCAGTTACTGCAGCAAGTCAAAGACAGTAACGGCAGCACGGCCAGGCTTCAGGGTCTGTGCCGCGCCGGATGAACCCTCAAATGCTGTGGAGGCAAACTGGAAGGCCCTCGCCAGAGTATAACCGGCATTAAGCATCCAGCTCACACGGCATCGCGCTCGCGCACAAAGGTCGCAAGCGGCGCCACTGAATTGAAGCCTGGCCCGGCACCTATCTGGAGCAACAACCACTTGGGAAGCCTGGAAAGAACACACCATATTTAGGGAAATGGGAAGATTCTGCTGAACCTTTTACAAATGAGCGAGATTCCGCCACTTCTCTCTGAAAGGAGTCCCGATTTAGCTACAAGCAGTCAGAGCCGGTGCTAGACATGAAGGAGAAAATGCAGTGAAACTGCAGCTTCCGAGGAAGCCATTAAAACCGCTAATGTGCAGAAAAGGCAGACGCTTCTCATTGCGCTTATTCCAGGGGAGTTTGCATGCATTTGTCTCAGTGGGCATTAAAAACATACGCGACTCGCAAAGAGAATCAGCTTCCTGCAAAACAAACAGCAAGGAATGAATTGCAGTCGAAACATCTCGCTGATATTCATACTGTACGCGGTGCTGACATTTCTTGAGCTTGCATGCGCACGGCACAGCAAAAGAAAAAAAAACAGAGCGATAGGATCTATATTCTACTATACATTACATTTGTATGACATGATGAAATCGTTACCAGAATGTTTAGAGTGTTTTAAAGTGTCTTCATTGAATTGGCAGCATTGTTTCATTGCACGTGTCATAAGAATCTTTGTCTTTCATTGAGGTCAGTGTTGCTCCCATTAGCACACTCCTTATGTCGAGGCTTTTTGAAGCACTGATCATCACATTTTCCCGCA
Source organism: Brevimyrus niger (assembly GCA_015164015.2). NCBI lineage: Eukaryota > Metazoa > Chordata > Actinopteri > Osteoglossiformes > Mormyridae > Brevimyrus > Brevimyrus niger. Next base: position 13,373 of record JAABNY020003973.1, read on the forward strand.
CGCCCCTGAAACACCAGAGATGGATGCTGACCAATAACTGTCAAGTGCCCCCAGCTTTGCCATTAGTCCTCTCTCGTATTACGGTATTTAGCACGGTGAGCTATCTGATGGATCCAACGAAATAAAGTCTATCCATCCATCCTCTGTATCTGCTTGTCCTATTCAGGGTGGACGTGCAGCATCCACACACAGACCCATGGCAGAGACTCAGGCCCTGGTCTCAGAGGGCTGAGGCGGCAGCACTAACCGCTATGCCACTCTGCCACCCCGGGGTCAATTATTTGAGCCTAATGGGGGTCAGCGGCAAAGGGGAGTGATCTTTCATTCAGAACAGGATGTTAAGCACTCGGTTTTTAACTAAATAGCTACTGTATCATTATTACTATCATCGTTATTATAACATGGCAAACAGTAATATACCCTTGTACAAAAAACAGATGCCCCCCACAATGGAATAAAAATCTGTTATTTTGACATTGTGGGGATTAGAGTTTAGAGTTTTCTCCATAGAAATTAATGCAGAGTCCCCACAAAGATGTCATTACAAATCTGTGTATGTGTGTGTGTGTGTACATACACACACACATCTGCAAGGACCTATTTCATTTCCATCCCTTCAGTCATTTCATTGAGTAATACAGGGTCTAAATCATTTCCATACAAATATACGAAGAGTGATTTTATTGCAGGGGTGTCAAACCCCAGTCCTGGGGGGCCGGAGCCCTTTGTAGCTTAGTTCTTTCCCTGATCCACCACAAATGATTCAGATCAAGAGCTGTGTGGCAATTAGCACCAGGAGTTGAATGAGGTGTGTTAAATGAGCGGAAACCCAAACACGTGCAGGGCTCCGGCCCCCCAGGACCAGGGTTTGACACCCGTGCTTTATTGTCTTATAATTAGCCACTTCACAAGTTTGACTGGTCTTCCACAACAAACTCACGATAATGTATTTCGTGTGTAATGAAGGGTGGACAGTAATGACTGCGATTCCATGGGATCTGCTCGAAGGAAGGAGCAGATCTATGGATATGATGAAATCCCATTAATAACGCAGCACTCTTTTTCCAATTTGGTATATGGTGACCGGAGGTGGACCTGTTGGCATATGTAAGTCGGCGGTTGAAGCGTCCGTTTGAAAGGTGAGGTGAAATTGAAGGTTCTCGCATGGTGAAAGATGCAGGGGGTCCAGTGCCGGGTGGCTCAGTCAAAAATAACTTACTGTTGGAAATGTTAAGGCTGGGGAGCTGGTGCGATTGAATGTGTTATCACTGCAGCGGAGAATAGCTGAAGGAGCTGTGATGGGAGCTGGGCAACAGGCAGGCATGTCTGCACCTTTTATGCTTGCTGCACCGGGGGCATTGCAGGGACAAATGTACATGAGACATGGAGGCAGAGGGGTGTGTCTAACTTGGCGATTTAGGGGAAGGGGATGAGGGGGCAGGCTGGGTGAAGCCTTAGGTCCATTTGGGATGGGGGGGGGCAGCCACTCGAGTGCAGTTTGTGGGCGGCGTGGGATGGTTGTCACATTCCTCGTGTCACCGGGCGGTAAGGTCTGGTGGCGGCGCTCCCATTCGGACATCTGTCCTCAGAACTGTCTGCTACTGGGGAACAGAAAATACAAGAGGGTTGCACACGGCTTTCGCTTTCTGTCTGCCCGCATCGCGGGTTTGTGCAGCACTGGTGAGGTGGCCCCGCCCCCTTTCTCTGGTCACCAGCGGCCGCCGCCCGTGTCCTGTCCGCCTTCCTCGCAGGCAGCCGTCGCCGTCCGCAGAGAGATCGCGGACACCGTCCGTCGGCGCGGCGCTGAATTCCGCCACCACACTCGGGCGCATGTCTTTTCACCTGCAGTGTCACGAGGGCTATCTGAGATCTTGGGAGCAGGGAGCGGGAATGACTGTGCAGAAGAGTGCTCACCGATTAAGGCTTTCTTTTGGGTGCTGGCAGGACTGTGAGTGACAACCAGAAAGTTGATGTAGTGTTAAGAGCGTTGGAGGAGAAGCCAAGCGTGAAATCAGTCTTACATCTTGCAGTTCCAACAAACTAGCAAACAGGTGTTTCATGTGCTGCCGGCATTATATGGTGTTACATGGCAACAGAGTTCCTGTTGATAAATCATAGAGTCCGTATTTTTTTAATGTGAAACAGGGTGACGCAGTGAGGTTATTTGGACTCTAAGCTGTAGAGGAGGAAAGTCCAAACATCATATGATACTTCCCTGTTGCTGGAGGTTGTTTACCATGCCACAACCCTTTAAGAGGACTACTGCCTGCAACCCTCGCCCAGTATGGTTTACTTTAAGGGGGAAACAATGGACCATGTCACCTATGTAATCAGAATGGTCATATTATGAGCTACAGTGCGTTTTGTTCCTACTTAGATTTAAATACCAGCTTATCATAAGGCACATACACACATTAGACGCTGTAAGCCAGCCTGTGGTAGCCCAGAAAATTAAAGAACTCGATACTGCGCTAAAGCTAAGGGCTTTGCAGACATGGGGTCCAAGCACTGCTCTTCGAAGCTTATATTTTCAAGGAATACCACAGCCACAAGGTGAAGGATGCAAATGACTTCATGGAAGTTCTTCTGCTGTCAGCTGCCTTGTATCAGGAGTGAAGTGTAACAGGATGGAGTACGTGGGGAGTCCGCCTGTTGGGGGGGGGAATTAGCAAACCATCGTGTTGCCCCCATGAAGAGCAGCTGGAGTCTGGGTGCCAGAGCTATGAATAGCATCTGAGGCATGCCTCCTGTAAAGTGGGTCGGTTTGTCAGCTTGAGGTAGCAAATCTGGTCAGCCTTCAGAAGAGGCATGGATATTCAGTTTATGTCATGAGGATAGCCCTTGTGGATCACTGTGAGGTCTGCGCATTTCCCCAGATATGGTGTAGCAGGCCATTTTAATGACTATATTGTGCCTACAAAGCAATTGCAGAAAGATTTGCCGTTTCCTGCATATGTTATCAAAAACCGAATCAGTCATAAATGAGTATCTTGTTTTGTTATCAACACTAATGAACCTGTAGAGCGTCCAGCGTACGCTGGCAGGTGAAGGTCCTCCAGATACCAGGGAAAGGTGGTACTCCTGATGCGTCCGGGTTTCTAGCCTCTACATAGATGCTGCATGATACCTGCAGTCCTCTCACACAGCTGTAGCACTAGACGCAGTCCAGCCAGTCCAGCCACCCCTTACTGTTCATTATTGTTATGTTCAGATCATAGAACCCTTTGCACTTCAGTATTTCTACCCATCTGTGAAAGAAATGAGAAGAATTGTAGTTATAGTAATTATAGTTTGAACCAGAGAGGTCTGTGTAAAAGGTTTAAAGACTGTATTTGTAGTTCTACATGTCTATTCTATGCACAACAATCCATTAGTCCATCTCAGGCCTACTTTCTTTAGGTTGGTGGGGTTCTATTAGGTTGTAACAGTGCATAATTATGATTGAAGTCGGTTTGGGTTATAGAGATGCAGATGTTTTACTATATGCAGGTTTATTGAATTGTTCCTATAGATGAGGAGGCAGTGGAGTTAATTGTCTCCTGCTAAAAGGTAGGTAAATTACAGCTGGAACGGAGCTGGACTCCAAGGAGCTTTTGGAGCTCATCTGTACAGTGAGCGTACAGTGACCTCACTGCTGGCCGCAGTGCCGAAGGAGCCAGACAATGTGCAGTGAGGGAGGGAAGCTGCTGTTGCAGCATCACACAGCACCGATATGCCGCTGTCACAGGTGAGGCACTTTGGCGGACCTACGACTGGCGGCATCCAGCTGAAAGGCTTTGGCAGGAACGCGGACAGGCGGGGGGGTAGTGGGGGGTCACCTGGGATGCGGCACTGGAATGTCAGGAGAGTGTGGGAGAGAAAGCAATCAGCTTAAGCGGGAAGTATGTCGGAAGTGTGAGCACACCGGCTTCGGAGCCGCTGGGCAGACAGAGCAGTGTCACGCGTCGCCAAATGTAATGGCTGCGAAACCTGCACCCGGTACCTTACCTTACACAGCGGGGAATTACCGACCGGCAAAAGTCCCGTCACATGGGTGGCGATGCCACCTATCACCACAAGAAGCACTACAGTACTCCTCAAGTCTGTATTTCTTTTTGTATAAATTGTCACGTACAAGAAACCTGCACATTAAAAAATAAAAGGCCTTTGAACGTTTCCTTGTCCTTTTTATCATCCCTTAATTCAGGCCTTTTTAAGGTTTATTAGGGGGGAGGTGGTGATGAGCGTGCGGCTCTTCAGAGGACATAATGAGAAAGTGTTCAAGTTCCTCGATTCTGCCTCTGCTCTCGGGGACGGCGGGCATGATAAAGCTCACAGAGCCGGCCGACGGCGGCACAGGGCACAGTCCTCATGCCACTGCATCTCTAAAGAGTGTAAATGTCAGTTTGCCTTGCAAAATCCTCCGTATTTCCTCAGAACTCTGGCAAGTGAGAATCACTGAGGATCTGAGTATGTACACACAATCCTCAGTGACCCCTTTTGTGTCTCTCAGCCTGTGCCCTCATTATGGGAAAAAAGACTGCTCTACTTGCCTGTGGAGTTAACCCCTAGCCTCCTGAGCAAAACTGGGACATGGAGCGACAGAGGAGAGAGAAGAACTGGAGAAAGAGATGGAGCTGCGGGAAACGGAGGGGAATGGGCGTGAAAAACATGGATGGCCGTGGTAACGGGGAGGGGACAGGGCAGGAGTGACGGAAAGGGACAGATTTAAAGAGGGCAAGGATAAAGAAGACAATGTGGAGATAATCTGTGGAGAAAAGGCACAATCATAGGAAGACGGAACAGGTGGAGGTCTGGCCTGAATTAAAGCAGAGAAACTGTAAAGTATTTTCAGGAATGGTGAGAAATGCAGGAAAATCAGGCTGCAGAAATAAAAGGTAAAACAGGACAAACACATACAGGAATATACAGATCGACATACTCAGTTTGAAGTATGCCTGATATCTGAACTACTAAAGGAATGCAGATTCAACAGAAAGCATGGAAGCTAATGGGCAGCTCTGCAGTCGTGTACTTTGCTCCTGTTTCCCATGCTTTAACTTCTGCTCAGCGAGGTTAAATTCCACTTTAGACTATGGAGTCATTATTATGAAATCAGTATGTAGGCAGTATGTAGATGCACACAGATCTGTATCGATTCATCTCTCATGCAACTTCTTCATCCAGTATGGACTCACAGTCTGAGGCCTATTGCAGTGCTGATCAGTACTGATCCTAAAAAAGGCTACCGCTTTTAGGAATTCTAAGAATAATAATAAAAAAAATAACACTTAATGTATGAGTGTATTAATGTAGGGGTACCTCATCCACAGGGGGGTAGTACATTCCCATGGTTGGGGGTTCAAATCCCACTCTGTTCCATGAGTGAGTTTGCATCCCCCCCCCCCCCATATTGTGTGGGTTTCCACTCAAAGACATGCATTTAGGCTAATTGCCATCTATACCTATAGTGTATAATTGTGTAAATTTCCTATAATGGACTGGCATCCCATCCAGGGTGGACCCCAGCCTGGTGCCCTGCGATGGACTGGCATCCTGTCCAGGGTGTACCCCAGCCTGGTGCCCTGCGATGGACTGGCATCCTGTCCAGGGTGTACCCCATGCCAGTGGTACTCTGTGACTCTGATTGGGAAATGCAGTTATAAGATGTATGAATGTATTGCCTAAGTGTGTTTTAGTAGTAATAATATGAAAATATAATTATAAAAGCAGTAGTGGTTCAGAAAACAGATGGATGCTTCTGACTTGTATTGGTTGTTTTTTACATATGAAAGGAGGTATCCAATAGTCAGATTCATGCTGCATAATTCATTTCTGTGTAATAACATTTCAGCAGCAGTGCCTAATGTTATAACTATTACATCGAACTATGAGTTAACTATATTATTGTACTTTGTGAGGACCTGCCGTGGCTATCAGCATACCGTCCTTCTCCTACTTTATGAACCCACATAACTCATTCTATAATCATCACTTTACCTTCTGTGTGAAGGCAGCAGCTGTTTCGTTAAGCGGCTAACAAGACTTGACTGGAATATCCCAGAGAATTACGTATGGGATCACGCATGTGCGATTACATGACTTAGGCATTACCTAGTGCTAATTCTGTTTGGTGTGGCGTTGCAGACGCAAAAACCTATGCATTAACATGTTGCCAAGATGCAAGCAGATGGATATATATTATTCATAACTGAGTTAGTGGATAAAAATTTCATAATTTGAATACATGTCAAAATGAGAGAATATCCACCATCGTTCACAAGGGCTCCACCTTGTGGCCATAGTCATTTATTTCTTATAATTTTCGAGCTTTAAAATGTATTGTTTGTTTCACTTAATTTATTCAAAAATATTGGGGTCTCACCTATAGTTATTTTATAGCCTTGATATTGTTGGAAAAATTTATGTAAACTCTGAGATGCATGAAGCATACAAACCTGTCATAATCGCTAACTCACAAATGGGATTATACGCTATATGAAAACCCTGTTCAGACTGGCTCATATGAGATAACATGAACATGTTGCAGGTAGTAAATTATATGACTCCCTACTAGTAAAATAAGACTTGATACAAAGACGGCTGTCATGTTTGGTTGTCTGATATAGAAAGATGACCCAGAAGTTATAATGAACACAAAGCCAGTTTGTCAGTGGACTCAGTATTTATGAAGGCTGACTACATGTCTGGTTTACTGCACCTGGAGTTCTTGTTAAGGGGTAATAAGCAACTGAACTGAGTATGGGTGACATATCTGTTGGTGGACAGCAGATTCCTGCTTGTCTGATGTAGCACAGTGAGTGACAGTTAATGAATTTATAATGTAACGGTAATTCAAAAGCCACAATGTTTTAAATGGCAGGCAAATTTATCTTTTATTCTTATCAATATGACAGAGAAGTGATAGCATCATTTCTGAAAACAAGACCAGTTTCCATCGTGAAAACTAAACCGTATTGTAACACACATTTTCCTCAAGGAAAGTATTTTTAAAATCCAAAGTGTCAGAGCCAGTAATGAGAATTACTGCATGCAAAATGATGACCTCCAGTTTAGTCAGCGCAGACATTGTTACCAGGGCTGGTGCGAATGTGTGAATCTTTACAGTACAGCGTGAGGTTTAAAGAACAAAATAGCTTGGTAGCAAACTCAGGCCAAATTTTTCTCTAGGACTGATAGCTTGCAGTTTGAATGAGCTGATTTATTCTCGACTCATTGACCAGACAGTATATGCTTCTGTTAGCAACCCCCAACTTTTTAACTTTGGTCGCTTCGCTTGGCAGGAAGTTTCTAATTGTTTCCTGAGCTGTACTCCTTGAAAGGTAAAATTCTGCCTGAAAATGCAGTATGGATTTTCCCACGTTCAGGGTACTGATGTATTCCTTTGTATAGTGGAAAGAAAAGTTTTGTGAGAAATTAGGGCCTTACACCGGTGTACAAAGTGCTAATTTATACTTATAGTACTTTCAAATTTTTCTTAAATTGAAGTTAAATATTTTTTCCTGAATACATTTTTGTATAACCTTGTACAATATACACTCAATATAGGCAAAAAGCATAAAAATTATGCCACTAAACAGTCTGGGTGATAATTAAATTATGAGTCGGCATAAAAAATTACACTAAAGACACCCCTTAGTTCTGTGACAATATCGTGGTTGACCAGTATAACCATCAGAGATCTGCAAGTCAGGTGAGATCTATGCTATGAGATTTATGATCTCACTGAGTATGCCTATGTTAACCCTGAATGGAATCTTTTCTGCCATTTGTACAAGTACTGTATGAGCACGAGTGCTTCCAGGCTGAAAAATTTGGAATATACTTGGATGAGTCTGGGTTGCGAGCCTATTATATATGCTTTCATAGGGCCCAGATATCTAGCAGCACCCTTGAGTGTACTTTGGATGCTTCTTTGGACAAACTCCGCCTTGCTCTCCTTTAAATCACACGCACAAATACTTACATACAGGTGAGAGTGAAGCCTGGGGTGTGAGCACAGGCTAAAGGCCGGTTCATACTTCTCTGCACATGTATACGCGTCCATGCACTGCTTAACGTGGGCATGTGTACAAAGTGTTTGCTCTATAACACGTCGTGCACATGTGCAGAGTGCGCGGCTTGACTGGCTAAGTGTGAATGTTTCTGTGTCCATACAGACAGCGTGGATGCACCAGTTTTACACGTGTTATGGGTGTGCAGAGAAGTACGACCCCCCCCCCCCCCCTCAGCGTGTGACCCTCCTGGAGCTGGGAGGTTAAGGGTCCTGTTCAAGGGCCCAACCGCAGCACCAGCCTGCTGCCCCCAGAAATGGAACTAGCGACCTTCTGATCACAGGTAGAGAGCTCCATCTCCCTGAGCCGCACACCGCCCCCTACTGGTGAGATGCTAAGAAGGGTTACCCATCTCCGCTTTTGAAAATGTCAAAATGAGAACAGCCCTCAGGAAATGGTGTCTCATCCCACCTCTTAAATTCTTGTTCTTGCAATTGACTTATTTGATTATTGTCTTTCCGATCGCTCTATTGATTGATGACACAGCATAGCCCGGCTCCCCGCTTGCCTACCTCTCCTCATGTTCCCACCTGCATTTTTTGCCTTTAATATTCTCTCAGCCTCTGCATTTCCCCGCCCTTATATGGGCATGAGATACGGCCCAAAACACTTCTAATCAAATCTTCACTTTCTTTTTCTGCACATTTTTCATTACCTACTTCTTCCGTAAATTGTTGTATAATTAGTTTATTTCCCCATTTTTCATTCTCACTGTCTTTATTAGTCATTTTCTCATTCTGTACAATTTTCTTCTCACCCGCTCCTTGTCACTTTCTTCGCTGCTGTCTGTCAGCAGTTTTATTTGAGATGGGCATTGGGGGGGGGGGCTCCCTCACCTCCCATTTTGCTCATTTTGCCTGCTGCTTGCTCTGCTTGTATTACAGCCTAGGGCAGACCCGGGTAATAGCCACGTCCGCAGAGATATTCTTACAGCGTTGTGCAATCATCAAAATAAAAGCAGGTAAAATTTGCATATTTGCATTGATGATACATACATAACTTTTAAGTGAAAAATGCACTACTTCTATTGATTTGTGCATGCATTATGAAAAAAGGAGGAAAGTAAAATGTAGGGGAAAAGGAATGAGGATGTTTATTATTGTTCCTTTCATATGATATAAAAATGATCTTTAAAATTTGGCTCCCACTGATGCGAAGCTCAGATTTGGCTCACCACAGAGGATCATTATAGTGACACAATCCATGGCTTCATAGTTTTTTTGTCCACAGCGTCCACCTTATCTTCAGTTTTATTATTCAGATCAGGTTTATTTCTCTTCTGTAATGTGCTGACCTCAGGCTGCCTTTCCCTTCCCACCGATTTGGTTTGCTTTTGTTACCTTTCACAGTCTAATCTTGACTTGAGCTTGTTTGACTTGTTCCTGGTCTTTTCTCTCCTTATTGTCATAAGTCTCAGATTTATTGACATTCCATCTATGCAGTATTGGCAACTGGGAAAACATGTGTTGCCTTTGTGACAGCACTGTCAGTTTAAGGGATGTGATGATGTCTTGAGACCTTTAGGGTAAAGGGATCTGAACCCCATTCCTGCTCGGTGTGTGAGGATACTCCAATTTGTTCTCGTAGTCCATAAACATGCATTTTGAGAATCCTGTGTCTCTGAATTGCCCACGTTGTGTGTGAGTGTGCATCCTGAGGTGGGCTGGCATATCAACAACAGTATTCCCTGTCCTGTCTGTGGAAGAGGCGCCCGGATTACCACAAGCCTGTACTTGATAAGCGGCTGCAGAGTTTCCATTTCACGCTGCCAATTGCATTGTTTCTCTTTCCTTCTCATTCTGCTTACATGTTTCCCCACAAATGATCCCTCAGTTACTTTTACCACATAATGACATTTAATGTTCATTTGTGTCTTTCTACAGTGACCAGTCAGTTTAACTCTTTTTCCTCACCTTTTTTTCCATACTTTCCCATCTCCCTTCCTTTATCTTTCACTGGCCTGCTTCCCTGACTGGAACCGACAGTAAACAAATACATAACAACTTTTCTGTAGCTAATGTGAGCTTTAAGGGGACTAACATTAATGGAATTTATTTTAGAGTAAGAAAGCCTCAATATACTTAGGAGAATCTGCCAGATGTGTATGCAGGCAGCCCTGTGCATGCAGATGCCTGGTTTCATTCAGCCTTACAAGAGTTTAGCATAATAACAAAAAAGGTAATGCAATATAGAGTGACTACAATGAAATGTATAAGAGCTGTGGATCCATTTCAACTATCACCAAGTAGCCTTGTTCCTTAACCTAAATAAATTTCTGTAAGTGAATTTATTATTAAATGTTTTGCTATGCCTTCATATCCATTTTTGTACCTTGTGGAAATATTCAGTACTTATAGCCGTCCAGTTTAATGGATTATGGAAAAAAAGCTTATTAGTCAACCCTCTAGTCATGAAATATCTTGTATGGTGGCAATGAATTATAATAAAGTCCTAAACTTAGCTGGATAGCTGAACATGATTACTGTAAGCATCAGGCAGCTGTGGTCAGGTACAGGTGATTTTGAAATGATCTGTCTGGGTTTAGAAACTACTGGGGCAGTGGTGTCTTAATGGTTAGGGAAGTGCACGTATAATTGAAATATTACTGGTTTGAATCCCTAAGCAGCAAGGCACCATTGAGGTACCCTGAGCAAGGTACTGTCCCCACACACTGCTCCTCGGGCGCTGAATTAGCTGCCCCCTGCTATGTCATAAATGGGTTAAATGCAGAGGACCCATTTCATTGTTGTGGTTGATCAACAATGACCGCTGATCATTAAATTCTCTACAGTCTAAATGAAGTGATTAATCCGTGACAATCTTTGGACTTTTTGCAGACATTGTGGTGAGTGTAAAATGTTTAGGGAAAATACATGTGGCTTAGCTAAATGTAATTGGCACGTACCAACAACAGGAATATTAGCATATTTATTTGCATTTAAGAGTTGGAGCAATACTTGGGTGGTTAAGTTTTGTCTTGCCAGAAGACAAGCTCACAGTACAGTGTTTCATAGACAAGGAGCAAGGAGATCCCAGTACTAGATAAACTCACAGATACAGTATATTCACAAGTCAAAGTCAAGACTTGAAAGTAATCTGCTAAGAATAAAGAAAAAAATGACATTTATAATCAAGTGAATTAAATGTGTATAACTTGGGAAAGCCAAGGATTTTCTATGAAGTACCTTCTCCAGAATTGCAGGCATGTAGGTGGGTTTCTGTAACTTGGAATGTTTGCGTACTTAAAAATGCAAAGTTGCTCCACATTACGGATCTGGTCATCAGACCATCTGGCATGAGGCTAACAGGAACGGAGAGTAGCAGGCCAAGGAAGTGTCCTCCGACGTGACTGCAGAAATAATACATTTATCATGGATTTGTCCTTAAGGGTTTTCTGTTCTTTTATATTAATGAATGAGAATGCAATGAATTTGCATAATTACAAATAAATTGCAGTATAATAAATTAAAAGAAACCAAGTCAACAGACACCTAAATATCCCTTTTTTGTCTTTCATTATTTAAAATGTTATGCTCATCAGTAGTGGATGGATGGATGGATGGATGGATGGATGGATGGATGGATGGATGAATGGATGATTTTTATACATTGTTAGCTAGATACTACTCACAATATTATTTTCCTTTTACAAAATATATTACCCACGCTGAGTCAATACTTGTTTTCAGTCTTATCTCTCAATCTTGGCAAGTTTAAAAGAAATTTGATATTTCAGTAAATAAAAAATGATAAATAAAAGATCAAAAGCGTTGCTGTGGAGCACACCGGTTAGCCCAGACATGCTGTGAGCTGCTATGCAGTGGTAACCCACATAACAGCGATGTAGACATCCCTGTCTTACAGGAAAAAATGGCCTCATGCAGCAATGAAGAACATCTTTGAGCCTTTCTTAGTCTCAGACAGCAGGAAAAACTCCCGACAGCACCAAGGTGCTCTCCTTGGAGAGGTCTGCACCATCTGGTGGCTTCACAGCAACACTGATGAGTCAGACTTGACTACTACTGCAGAGCAAGACTGCTGATATGCCCCAAGGGACCATTTCTGTATATCCCGATCCCTTTCATTACATATGCCAAGCACATCCAAACCAAGGAGAGAAGGTAGGCCTCCGTCTCAGCCGGATTCCAAACACCCATGGCTATGGCAGGAGAACAGGACAATCCTGAAAAGATGCAGACATCTTGTTTTAGTAATTACTGACAGGTCTTTAAAGGATGATGAAATGAAACAGAGAAAACATAAGGGGGCCTGCCCAAGGTAGGGAAGGCCTTGAATGATCCTCTGCAGTTATTTTTGCTTTAGTTACAATAATAGTTACCAGTGAAATGATACCTACCTTAAAGGACCTACCTGGATCTCTTGATCAGAGATGAAGTCTGTCCAACTCTCAAGTTCCCCATGGCAAAAGACCTCAGGCAAGTGTGGGCAAACTCAGAAGTGCTTGGCTGAGGGCGAGTTTCAGGGAAGGAAACTCTGCCTGCTGTTTGTGTGCCGTACACAAAGCAGCATTTTGCATTACTCAGCCTTCATGGAGACGGTGGGTGAGGTGTTTGAAAATGTACTCTACGGATTCTGCAGTTCTGCTGGGTAATTTCAACCTGATGGGGGCCTGCAGCAAACACCTGAGCAATCCAGCGCTGAGGGTGAAGCAGCAGGGATGAGAATCGGCACCCCCCAAATCCAAGGCCAGAGGGCTGTCTTGGAAACGAGTGGATTACTGTGCCTTTAGTGAAGGACTTCCTAAGGATCCCATTCACAAGTCACGGTAAGATTAGAGAAAAACGTGAAATTGACAGGAGGACTGGTTTGGTGGCTGCATTTATTTATTTATTTTTTTTGCTGTACTGAGGAGGTCCGTGATGGAGAAGCAAAGCTAAACCATCGGATGAGCTTTGGGGCTTACTGGCCGATCTGTCTTGATCCTCACCTATGGTATTCAGCTGTGGCCAATCTCTGAAAGAGGTTTGCTGATACAAATGGCCTCGTTGATCTCACTCTCTTATAGGATGAGTTCAGATATCCAGAGAATCCCGGAAATACAACAGCTGCTGATGTGGATGGAGAGTAGTCATCTGAGGTGGTTTGGGCATCTCTTAGAGAAGCCACTTGGTTAGAGGATTCTGAGCATATCATACTGGATGGAGACCTCAAAGCCAAATCCAGGTCACACTGGGGGGATACTATCAGCCAGCTGCCTTGGAATTGACAGAAGAAAAAATCTGTACCCAAAGGTGCAAAGTTCAGGTTCAGAAAGTTGTGTGTGTGTGTGTGTGTGTGTGTGTGTGTGTGTGTAAATATATATATATAATATATATATATGCTTTTAGTTGGGAAGACTGCTAGAGGCCTGGCGTAATTGGGAATGGTCTTACAGCTGTTTGCCAGTGAAGATTGGAAAAAACAGCTGTGTCCAGAATATTTCAGTGCAGATCTGACAAATGTCGATGGCAACAAAGTCAATAGGCAATACACATGAGCACTGTTCTTTGCAAAGCAACGCACTCAATGCAAGAAATGGCAAGCTGCCATCATTCTCCCTCGTTTTAAAACAACTTTGCTGTCATTTTATTCTTTGACTTCCCGCTTTCCTTGGCCTCAACCCTCCCCTTTAACTGAGGTTCTTAAAGGGAGAGAATAAATTGTGAGCACATAAGAAAAGGTAAAAGTGCCACCTAGCTGCTTGGAGGCTATACAGTGGCTCAGTGAAGTGGTTGGAGAACCACACTTAATTTGTGCAGTGTGAAATGATCATGACCCTGATCAGCCCAAAAGATTGATGGATCAGTATTTGTCAAAGATGCATAGATTGCACCAATTTCCATTCTCCAAATTAAAGTCTGATGTCATCCCTCAGACCTGTTGACAAATAGATACTTGCATTCATGTAGATTAAATATTCCTTTGTCTTTACCCAGAAGCTCCTGGATTTCTGGAGGTCATGCAAGGTTTGATCACCAGAAAACAGTGCAGTTCATATTATGTCTAACAAAGTGTTCTTCAGATTCGTTTCAGTAACATCAACCTTCATCTGTCCAAGAGGAGAACATAAGCATTTGATAAGGAACTGAAAATAATATTAGACATGGGGGTAACAGAATTCTCAACCATTCGAACAGCATATTGTTACTTACAAAGCATAATACATGAATTATCACTACCTATCAGCAGTCAAAGTCCAAAAAATAGCTGGGGTTACTTATGGGGATAGCTAATTAATATTAGTGTGTTCCCAATTTTTCCACCCAGTCTACCTAGTCACCAGGATCACCGAATAATGGATCCAATCCAGTGGATGAATCTTTGACAGATGCAATGAAACTATCATTCTGTGGGTGCATCTGATTTTTTTAAAATTATTTTTCACTTTCTTATCACTTTTTCGTCTAACAATAACCCCCATCCGTGGCTCACTGAAGGGTACAAAGATTTACCCTACAGTATCTAAATTTCCAAGGCCCTGGGAAGGATTATATTTTTGCTGATTTGTATTCCAGGTAAGAAGCATGGTTGTCAGGCTTGACCCATTTCGTATCTGGCAGTGGAAGAGTGTGAGGAGAAACCACATTCACCTCTCCAGCAGTGAGGAGAAACCACATTCACCTCTCCAGCAAGACCACAGCTCTGCTGACATCTCGCTGTAAAGCGCGTCTTGGCCCATCAGACCATAAGTAGATATCTGAGACACATCACCATTTACACCTGTGTCCATCATGCTCCGCCAAAGTGCCCAGCTGACCCCTTGTGTTCAGATTTTGTTACTGTCATGCACACATTTATTGTGATGTCCTTGTTGGGGACACATCGAGGATGCAGTAGTGTTTACACTACTGAAGATATGGGGTGAAATGGGCCCCAAACCACCTCAACTGGTTTAAGGGATCGTATCACAAAACATCTTGATGTTCGTTTGAATGAAAGCACATGCCGTCCGATCACCCAAGACGCATTTTAAAGCCAAGTGCAAACAAGGCCTTAAAGTACAACAGGATCTGTATGCCAGTGCAGATCTAAGGAATCGGCGTTTGAGCAGTGTACAGAGCAAGGATTTTTTTTAATTTTTTCAATGTAATTTGATAAATTTATAGATTGGATATGGTCTTACTGCTGGGAGGGAGCAGTGCATTAAATTTCACTGCTGCATGAAGACCTTCCAACCAAAACAAGAAGTAAGGATGAGCGAGGATCACTTTTTCCACACAGAAGGTGCCGGAATGGAAAGAGCACGTGGGCACATCACGCAGCCGCTATACGAGGAGGTGCAGCTGGGCTGTCAGGATGTTTTTTTGACAAAAGCATAGGAGTGTTTTTTTGTACAGGTGTAAGCAATTCACTGCTGGAAGAAACAAATATAGGAACATAGGGACATTTTCTTTGAAACAGATGCAAAAGCCATGTTCATTAAAGTGTGGCCATACGTTTGCTGAACAGATGTCTCCCTCAGATAAATAGTACTGAACATTAAATGTGTTGCAGTGCATGAAAACATATTTTCAGTTTTGTCTGTAATTGAACAAAGTGTAGTTGTTTGTTTTCTCCAGGGATCGACACCACAAGTCAATAAGACAGCAGTCATCTGCATAAAAACAATAAGAAGTCTTGCTGTCTTTCAGGATTTAGCCAAGTGGAAGTGAATAAATAAGACAGGCCCAAGAACTGGTGCCGAGGCACTTTGCTCGGTTCTAAAATTCCCAATAGTTACAAAACAACCATTTAAGTCCTGAACCATCTAAGGACCATTCCTGAGAGTCCTGCCTAGTTTTCCAACATGTCTAGAAATATTTTATGGTACATAGAGCTAAGGATGCACTGAGGTCTAATAATACTAGGATTGTTATTTCACCTGCATCAATAATCAAACGAGTGTCATTTAATACTTTTATGAGAGTAGTATTATTACTGTGATGTGGTCAGAAGCCAGACTGAAAGCTCTCAGGATATCTATTCATGCTCAGAGAGTAGCTCGGTTGACTGAAAACTGCTTTCTCAATAACTTTGTCTATGGAGGGCACGTTTGAAATATCTATAATTATTCCAGTATTCCTTTTCAAGTGGGGGTTAATAATTTTAGCTTCCAATGACACTAGAAAAAGGGGACCCACAGAATATATACATTGTGCATATTTATTTTATATATTTAATATTTTTATGTTGCTCTGAGACATTCTTAGTAGTTCCCATGCTATATTTGGTGATGACACACCAGAGTAAAATGTGTCCTCTGTATTTAACCCATATGTGGCATCATGGCGTAGCAGGAGGTAGCTAATTCAGCACCCGGGGTGGTACCTTGCTGGTCAGGGATTCAAACCAGCAATCTTTCAATTGCAAGTGTGTTTCCCTAACCGTTAAACCAGTCATGAAACTGCAACCTGAGGGAACAGCTTCTGAGCCACACGCTCATCAGACTGAGCTATATGCATAGCTGTGTAGCAAATGTAACTACAAATCTAGTCTTTATTTTTTAAATTGGTAACACTGAAGTTTGAGATGGTTTCATTAGAAAGCACAATAGCCTCCCACAGTCCAAATACATGCTGTTTAGTGAATTTTCTCTAAATTGCCTGAAGTGTTTAAGTATGTGCCCTGCTTTCTGCCCTGAGAGGGACTGGCACTCAGTGCTGAACGTGCCCGGCTTTGTGCCCTGAGAGGGACTGGCACTCAGTGCTGGACATGCCCTGCTTTCTGCCCTGAGATGGACTGGCATTCAGTGCTGGACGTGCCCTGCTTTCTGCTCTGAGATGGACTGGCACTCAGTGCTGGATGTGCCCTGCTTTCTGCCCTGAGAGGGACTGGCACTCAGTGCTGGACGGGCCCGGCTTTGTGCCCTGAGAGGGACTGGCACTCAGTGCTGGACGTGCCCTGCTTTCTGCCCTGAGAGGGACTGGCACTCAGTGCTGGACGTGCCCTGCTTTCTGCCCTGAGAGGGACTGGCACTCAGTGCTGGACGTGCCCTGCTTTCTGCCCTGAGATGGACTGGCACTCAGTGCTGGACGTGCCCTGC